>CAUHTR010002159.1:0-63679 GCA_959609185.1 Schmidtea polychroa
GTTTATCAGTTTACATGTAATGGGTGTAATGCCACATACATTGGAGAGACTTCCCGTCATCTCTGTATTCAAGCACGAGAGCATTATAGACAGAAAGCATTGACCCATATTAGTGAGCACAATAAGGACTATAAGAGTAAAATAGGAATGTCTGATTTTTAAATTTTATTAAAAAATTTCGATAATTATTGGGAACGTGTAATTTGTGAGGCGTTGTTGATTAAGTCATTGAATCCGAAAATAAATGTGCAGAATGCAGTGAATACTTGTGTCTTAAATGTTTTTAAAGAATCTTTTTTGTATATTGTATGTATTGATTGGTGTTTGTTAAATTAAATAATTAATAATAAATTTTTTAAATTATTAAATTAAATTCTGAATGCTAAAATTTTAAAAATAATATATTATTTTAATTATAATCATAAAACTGTAAATATCTATTTAAATTTTATTTGAAATAACAAAATTGTACAATTCAAAAATCAAATATTATTTATATTAATTGTTCATCCTCATTATTGTTATTATTATTACTATAATTATTGTTATAAGCTATTGGTTATAAGTATTTTGTTATTTATGCTTTTGTGTTCGGGTTTGTGGGACCCGATAGAGTCTCCGATAAAAAATATGTGGCGGGACAATCGGGGTGCGTGTGTGTTATCAAAAAGTATTTTTATTAGTGTGTCTACGATACCTAACAAAAATAACTAATAATAAACTATAATTAACAATAAACTTTTATTCAACTTACAACGAAAAGTACTTTAGAGAATAGGATTGAATATTGCCGAATAGTTAGATAAATTTGATGAATTTCAGAGCTTTTGTCTCTTTTTGGACAAGTTAATATCTTCTGATCTTCTTTAATGAATTCTTTGATTAAGGTTTTAGCGTTTGATTTTGTTTAGTTTGGATTTTTTAATTTTCAATTTTATCTTCGATTTTCGTATAGCGATAATTTATCATAGTAAATTATCGCTATATAGTTTTTTTATCTTTTCCAAACGTGATACGCGCTGAATTATGTCATCAAAAATTACAGAACCTAGTTAAAAACAAAAAAAACAAAATATAACAATACATTACAATTATTATTAATATTATTATTATTATTATTATTATTATTATTATTATTGTTGGGTTTTTAATGCAAGTCGGTACTACGGTCTGACTCCTTTGTGTTCTTTTCCAAATAAATAAATAAACAAATAACCCAACACAAAATCTTTATTGACACTGATGCAGTTACACTTTTACACTTGTATTAGTTTACTCACACTTGATACAATCAGGTTTTGTCTGCACTTTTCAATTGCCAACAAATCTCACGCAGGGGTAGATCTTCCAACGGGAGATATCCCTTTCTGGTACGTTCGATTTTTTTAATATGGTTTACTTTCGACTAACTTTAATATTTCCTTTTTCACTCTCGTCAACTTCTGTTTTCTTTTCTTCGACCAACTGGCATTTTGTTTTCTTGTCAGTTGCTTTTATACTCGCTTGTTAATTGATTTTATTTTTGCCAATTATTTTTGGTTCTATTTCCCCCGGGCTTCCTCTTGGAGGTCTAATTTAATTGAAGGGAATTTGCTCATTTCCTTTGACGGCGCTTTTTATCCGGCTAAATTAATTGCCTTCCCGAAATTGGATTTCTCAATTTGCTCGGGTTTTCCATTGTATCGGGTTTCCCATTAGCTCGGGTTTCCCATTAGCTCGGGTTTCCCATTAGTTAATTAATTTTTAATTAATTTTTGTTTTTTTGTAATTTATTCCTTTTAGGGACCCCCCATTGATTTTATTTTATTATAGCTGAACTCGTCTCATTATTTAGCATCCGCCCATACCAGTTTCCCCCAGAAAATATTCATTTTTAAAATTTTGATTTTTTAATTAATATTTTGTACTTTAAATTTTTATTTTGAATTTGGTGTTTTTATCAATTTTCACCTCATTTTTGTGCCTCTCTTGTTGAACCCCAACATATCTCCCCCCTTTAATTTAGATTCGACCTCGAATCTGCATGTATATAATATGTCTAATTTACCATTATAAATAATAATGTTACTAATAACAATAATAATGACGATAACAATACTACCGATAATACTAATAATCATAATAATCAACAATGATGATGATAATAATCGTGATATTGGTCACAGTTGTGTATCGGGCATCATAATATTTGTATGTACCTGATTGCACTGTGCAGTGTATACAGTATGATATCAAGTTGGGTTCATCACACATAGTTGCCTAGCTATTTATTTTAAACTATTATTTCACAGATCACAACCAATAGTAATGGTGATAGAAATTCAGAATATAGCCTTTTTAACAACAACAACAACAATAACAACTAGAATAATAATAATAATTAACCGATTCATTGAAACAAAAATCAATAATTAAATATATATTGAGAAAATGTGTCATTTTTCTTTTTTTTTTTTTTTCTCAAATATTTTTCATCTATGTAAATATTGTTGGACAAAAAATTCGTTAATTAAATTCTGTAAGAAACGAATAAATTGAAAATAATAATTTAGAACAGAAATATGAATATTCATATCCTTTTTAATCATAAATTTAAACTGGGCATAATTAATTTCAAATCCGCTGTTTGAAAGTTTATTGAAAAGTTGAAATTTTCGATACTGTACGAAATTTAATGTCAAAATATTATTTATCATTTCAAATTTTTCATTGGATTATTCTGTAAATAAATTTTCACTGATTAAGTTTCGATTTTTCTTTTCCAGAGAATTAATTTGTTTTAATACGTGGATTATAATAGGGAATATAATAAAATATATAAAATAAAATAAAAATAAATAAAATAAAATATAAATATAAGATTTCCGTAAATGTTGGTAACTTCATTTAAACTAATTGAGAATTATTTTCATTTATTGAAGTGGTGGGATATTTCTTTTGAAGAAAAATTATTATCATCATCACTACCACCACCATCACTACTCCAATTATCATCATTATTATTATATAATTTCAATCCCTTAGTTGGATACGATTTTCCTTTCAACTAACGAGCAACTAATTTAATTGCAGTCGAGGGCAATTAAATTATTTCAGAAATTTGTCTGCGCTTTTGACGAAAGATTCAAAAGGAAAATGATAATTAAATCTACGCATCTACAATTTGGACACTAATTCAAGGGTAATTTAATTTTGTTTTATTTCTTTCTTCTTTCAGTTCTTCTACGAGATAGGAAGAAAACCAATCAGAAGCCACCGAACGGTAGTTTGATTTGGTTGGTGAATAATTCCTTAATAGGTAAGGGATTTTATTTATTTTTCCATATTTTTAACCATTTTCTATTAGCTATTGTGATGTGCAACAAAATGAGAAAAAGATTATTACTGGAGATCAATGTTCTGGGGGTGCATTCAATTCTAATCCGTTTAACAAATTATGCTACTTCTCTGAGAAGCACCCAAAAATTACTTTGGAAAACACGGCGAATTATGTGACGTAGCCTTGATTGTTGGTCAAAAAAAAATCTTAGTCCATAGAATTGTGTTATCTGCATGTAGTCCTTATTTTAAAGCTATGTTTACTGGCGAATTATCTGAATCACTACAAAATGAAGTAATTAACTATTTGGTTATCTTTATCAAACGATATTAGGTAACATTAAGGGATATCGATGAACGTGCTGTTGAAGCATTGGTAGAATTTTGTTATACATCTCAAATTGTTATTGAAGAGTGGAATGTACAGTGTTTACTACTAGCTGCTTGTTTATTACAATTATCAGAAATTCAAGATGTTTGTTGTGAATTTTTAAAACAGCAGCTTGATCCATCTAATTGCTTAGGTATCCAAGCCTTTGCTGATACTCATGCTTGTAATGACTTATTAGCCATTGCTGATAAATTTAAACATCATAATTTTCAAGTACACTTTATTTATTATTACCTCAAGATCGTCCTCTTATGCAGGTGGATAAAAATTTTTTTTTTTTTTTTTTTGTTAATATAAACTTATATTGATTATTTGATGAAGCAAAGAATTATTTATTATTACCTCAAGATCGTCCTCTTATGCAGGTGGATAACTTTTTTGTTAATATAAACTTATATCGATTATTTATTATATTGTGTAAAATAACTTTCAGATTCTTTGATGATTTAATACAATAAATTGAAACATATACTTAAAATTAATTACCGCAATTGTCACTGTATTAACTGGAAATTGAAAATCTATTTCCAACTTAAAATGGTGCGCCGAAACATGAATATTGTTGATTTCGAAGCGAATATGAAACCATGAAGTATGTAGATATTAGTTAATATAATTTTGTTGATTTTTTACACTATTTGAAATTCAAGCGAATATGAAACCATGAAGTATGTAGATATTAGTTAATATAATTTTGTTGATTTTTTTTTTTTTTTTTTTTTTTTTTTTTTTTTTTTTTTTTTTTTTTTTTAACCCAACACAAAATCTTTATTGACACTGATGCAGTTACACTTTTACACTTGTATTAGTTTACTCACACTTGATACAATCAGGTTTTGTCTGCACTTTTCAATTGCCAACAAATCTCACGCAGGGGTAGATCTTCCAACGGGAGATATCCCTTTCTGGTACGTTCGATTTTTTTAATATGGTTTACTTTCGACTAACTTTAATATTTCCTTTTTCACTCTCGTCAACTTCTGTTTTCTTTTCTTCGACCAACTGGCATTTTGTTTTCTTGTCAGTTGCTTTTATACTCGCTTGTTAATTGATTTTATTTTTGCCAATTATTTTTGGTTCTATTTCCCCCGGGCTTCCTCTTGGAGGTCTAATTTAATTGAAGGGAATTTGCTCATTTCCTTTGACGGCGCTTTTTATCCGGCTAAATTAATTGCCTTCCCGAAATTGGATTTCTCAATTGCTCGGGTTTTCCATTGTATCGGGTTTCCCATTAGCTCGGGTTTCCCATTAGCTCGGGTTTCCCATTAGTTAATTAATTTTTAATTAATTTTTGTTTTTTTGTAATTTATTCCTTTTAGGGGACCCCCCATTGATTTTATTTTATTATAGCTGAACTCGTCTCATTATTTAGCATCCGCCCATACCAGTTTCCCCCAGAAAATATTCATTTTTAAAATTTTGATTTTTTAATTAATATTTTGTACTTTAAATTTTTATTTTGAATTTGGTGTTTTTATCAATTTTCACCTCATTTTTGTGCCTCTCTTGTTGAACCCCAACATTATTATTATTATTATTATTATTATTATTATTATTATTATTATTATTATTATTATTATTATTAATATTATTATTATTATTATTATTATTATTATTATTATTATTATTATTATTATTATTATTATTATTATTATTATTATCATTATTATTATTATTATTATTATTATTATTATTATTATTATTATTATTATTATTATTATTATTATTATTATTATTATTATTATTATTATTACAACCAATGAGAATTAAGAGAAAGGAAATAAAAGAAAGATTGAAAGGTATTTTGGGGAAGAACATTGCAAAATTCCAGGAGATTGACAAGGACTATCTTATAGTCGAAATTTTTTCATTAAATACATTATTCCGTAGCAAAAGGCTTAAATTATCACTTTATTGTTTTAAATAATAATGGCTGCTACCAAGAAAACATCACTTTATAATTTCGAGAGTGTCGATGTTAAATTATTTTTAAAATCTTGTAAAGTTTGTGATATATTCAGTAAGAAATCTGTTACACCATTTAGTCTATGTTCTGATTTCATACATAATTTTACTTGTAATAATTGTAATGCCACATAGACTGGAGAGGACTGACCGTCATCTCTGTACACGAGTTCAAGAGCATGTCCGATTGAGTGAAATTATAATAATATCGAACATAATAAAATATTCAAGTTAAAAATAAAGATTTCCAATTTTTAAATGCTATCTAATGGTTACAAAATCTTTTGGAAACATATTTCATTTGAGGCCTTGATGATTTAATACAGTGATTCCCAAAGTGGTCTATAACGTTAAAACGTAACAAACTTACCAACAATACACTACTACGGTTTTGTATACAAATTTATTTTCACAACTGTAATATTACTAGCGAAGTAGGGATTTTATAGTGCACTATTTTATTCCATTTACCTAGTAATTAAATTATAATAGTATATTTCATAAAATTGTGTAAGTTGTAGGCATTCGCTTTATGACTGCAATATAATTTGAACTTGTAAAGACTTGCACATAATGATATACCAGTATCATCATGTTACATCCATACGCGCAGTAGAAATTATTGTCCATTCTTGTCTCGCGAAGACAGGATAGGACGACTCGTACTTGCACTGACTTGTTCAACCCGTCAGTCAATAAATACTAATATGAGACAAATATATACGTCCATTTGTTTCCTGAGTCTTGAGAAGGTAAGTGTTAAGAAAATATTTTTAAAAATATAAAAGTGAATTAAAATCATTTTTTCAGAGTGCCGGAGAAAAGTAAGTACATTATATTAATATAGCAATTCAGTTTTTTACTCGTAGTTGGGAAAGATAAATAAATTATGCCGATCATGACTTCAGTTATTTGTAATTTAATATTACGCGTACTTCTCAATAGATTCTTTTTTCAAGCAATCGGTATTATAATATTTCTCTATCATTAAATTTAAATTTGTTATTATTGCCATGTTTTATTTAAATAGATTAATTTTGTCAACAGATAACTGATACTAACCATGACCGAATCTAAAAAGAAATGTAGACAGTACAATGTTGATTAATTGAAGTTTGGCTTCATTCCATCAGTATCGGACAAACAATTGCCTTTGTGCCTTTTATGCAACAAAGTTTTAAGCAACCATGCTATGAAACCATCTATGCTGGAGGTTCATCTGAGAAGATGTCACCCTGATAAAAAAGAAAGATTTGAAATACTTTCAAACACTCAAAGAGAAACGTCAGAAGAGATCCACGCTGGATAAAATGTTCGCTTCGACCTCACAAAGAAACGATGATGGTTTGCGGGTGTCTTACAATATCTCACTACTTATAGCAAAATCTGGTAAACCGCATGCTATCGGAGAAGAGTAAATTTTACCAGCCGTTGAAGAGGTGTTAAAAACTATTTTACAGAAACCTGCATCTGATTTCAGAATTTCTTTAAGTACCAACACAGTTCAAAGACGTATTGATGAAATGAGTTTTGATATTGATTACATTTTGTGCAATTATTTGCAAACGACCCATTTCTCTGTACAGCTGGATGAGTCAACTTTACTTGGTAATCAAGTATTATTATTGGCATATATCCGTTTTATTATGGATCAAGAAATCATCGAAGAACTGCTTTTTCCAAGAACTTTGATAACCGACACTAAAAATGATATCAATATTTCATGTTTTGAAGGATTACTTCATGAAAAAGCAATTCCTTTATCAAATATAATATCAGTAGCAACAGATGGAGCACCTGCAATGGTTGGGCGTTGTCGTTGATTTATAAGCTATTTAAAACAAAATTGTTGGGTTTTAATAATTTGAGTCGGTACTCTCTGACTCCACGTATCCCTTTAATTGAAAATAACGAAACAATAAACTACCCAACGCATATTGAATTACAAAAAAGTATTTTTCTCGACACTAAATAATCAATAACCAAAGTTTTTTGAGTTTGGCCGATTCTCCGCTCGGTGTTGATTCCTTGACGAAATCTAATATTCACGTTTTCATTCACTAGCTTCTTTTTGAACAACTCTTTTCTTTTGTATTTGATTTAGTTCCTTTTCACTTTTATAAGTATCTCCCGATCCTATATTTTCGTCTTCCCTATTTACCTTTTTGTATTTACCTTTTCCTACTCTCGATTTCTTCAAATCCCTAGCTGATGCTAAATGCCCGTTTGTTCTGATTTTCCCATTCATTTTATATTCTTCCAAATCTAGATGACAAATGGTTATTGCAGAGCCAATTTCTCTCCTGACATTTAACTCCACATCTCTGCCTCGGCTGTCACACCGAATGGTTCAAACAATAGTAATAATTAATAGCACACCTCGAGCTTCTCTATACGCATTATCTGTTCTTAGTCTTCTCCCATTAATCATAGTGACAAGATAATGGGTCCCAAAATTTCCTTCTGTTTACTTTTCTTTTTGTTTACTCAACTCGGGATTTCTTTCTACTCTCTAATTAATTAATTAATCTATTTAGTCTTCTTGTTTTTTAATTATCATACACCTTTTCGCAGTCTTCCTGGCACTTTCTGAAAATTCCGTTATCATCATGTTTGTCTTCGCTACTTTTTCCACTTATGACCGATTTCGCTTAGTTCTCCTTCATTTAATTATAAATATAATTCACTTTCAATAAATATAATTTCATTCTAATTTTTATTTTTATTTCTATTAATTTATTTGATTATTTAATTACCTCAACAAAATGTACCCGGGTGTTAGCAATTCACTGCGTCATCCATCGACAACATTTAGTTGCTCAAAATCTGAATGTTAGACTGCATGAATCTCTTCAATTAGTCATTGATGCAGTAAACAAAATCCGAAACAATACGTTAGATACGCGGTTGTTTGCGAGTTGTGTGAAGAAAATGATGAGAACTTTCATCAATTACTCCTTCACACTAAAGTACGCTGGCTTTTTTAAAGTTTCTGGGTAACAAAGATAAAATTTTAAAAGAAAATTTAATGATGAGGAAAAGGATATTGCCTATTTAACAGATTTGTCTGCTAAATTTAATACGGTTAACTTGCAATTACAAGGTGACAGTCTAAATTTGATTTAACTAAAGTCCATCATTTCAGCATTTCTTGCCATAATTAAGCTAATGAAGCAAAACATTGAATGACGCGAATTTTCCCAGTTTCCCAATTTGTCACAAATAAACTGCCAGGACGACGATATTTCAACCTACGATCAACATTTAAATGCTCTTAATTCAGATTTTGAAACTAGGTTTGAAGATATTTTGACTATGGTAATATCGCAGTGACATTGAAGAAACTGATGTCATATTACAAGAGGAACTGATAAGAATAAGCACTAACGAAGAACTTAAGGTACAGTTTAGAAACGGATATTAGCAAGTCTGGCTTGAAAAAGATATACCTGTTACTTATCCCATATTATGGAATATTGCGAGAAAGTTTTTAATTGATTTCCATCTAAATACCTAGTGAAAAGGAGTTTCAGCGCAGTTGCTAATCTCATAACAAAAAAAAAGAAACAAACTGGACATCATTTACCAAGGAGATCTGAGATTAAATCTTACTAAATTGATGCCAAATGTTGAAAATTTATTATTAAAGCACCAAGGTCATCCCTCCCATTAAATACATTTATTTTTTGCTTAATTATTTTATGTAACAGATACATAATTTGAATTGCGTTCGTTTTAATTTGAATTTAATTAATAAATGTATAAAACTTAACATGTGCTTTTTTTAATTTTTTCTCACTATAATGTTAAAATTATGAAAATATATCATAAAAAGTAATTATTTACACAAAAAATGCAAACAGTTTTTTATATTATATTTAATAAATTGTTTTTGTTTAACACAGTTCATTTTTTATTTAATGTTTTGTTTTAATTTTATTATCTTAAATTTAAATTTTCATTATTAGGAAATAAATTTTAATAATTAACTAATCAGAAGTTATATTAAATATTTAATAATAATTAAAACATTATTAACTAGTTAAAATAAATAGAATGTCAAGATTGAACTCAGGGATGAAAAATCGTATAATTAAAAAATAATATTATTTTAACAAAATTTGATTAATTCGACATCAAATAATTATTTTGACACAATTTAAATATTTTTATCAATTTATTAAAAACTTAATATTATTATTTTATACAAAATTCTGTTTATACTTTATTTACAATGTTTATACAATTTCTGAAATCAGCCAATCAGAAGAGAGATATTTTTCGCGTTCTCTCAAGAAATGAAATTCATTTTTTGTAAAATGTTAGTTTTTTCAATTGAAGCTATTTTCGGTGACAATATTTTCTTTTTCATAATTCGAAATATTTTCTTACTTATTTTCGCTCTTTTAAATATCATAATTTTAATTTTTCTCATCAACCATCGAATCTCATCATTTAAAGCGAGAATTCTGGTTCGCTTTGAAACCATTTTCAACCTGTTGATGATACTGTCGGTGCCAATTTATAATCTGAATAAAAGCGATCCTTACACAAATTTCTCATTTTCTGTGATCTATTGTTTGATATTCGGATACCCGACGCTGTTTTGGATGTTTGCCTCATCCAGCCTCATTTTGATGTTTTTGATATCAATTGAAAGATTTGTATGTATTGTTATGCCGTTTCGATATAAATTTATTACGAAAAAATATGTCTATTTTTCAATTTTTGTTGGATTTATTGCTAGTTTAATTTTTGAAGGGCTCGTTTTATGTAATTTCCGAGTTTCTCCGGAACAAGATATTTTCAACGTGACTTTATGGCGATGTTCCACACCAACCTCTGTCGAGCTGTCGATTGTCAAAGTTTTAACCATAGGTGTTCCTATAGTCGGGTTTGTTGTATTTAATTCCATATCTATTTTTGTGATGATTAAACAAAATGAGAAGAGAAAATATTTAAACAATGTAAATAAAGTAAGGAACAATAATTTGTCGAAAAGATTTTCAATAACTTTCTTTCTATCCACCTCTTGCTACTCTGTTATATTATCAACTTCGTCAATTTTTCAAGTGTTTTTCAAAGAATCGTATTATATTCAAAAATTATTTCGTTATTATAATAAATATTTCATTTGTATACTGACCGTAGTTAACCCGATTGTGTATTTTATTATGTTTAAAAGATTTCGAAATTTCATTTTGTGTCATAGGTGAAAGCTAAATTGATATGTTTGACAAAAATGTACAGATAATATAATATTTTCAATAATTAACATCTGGAATTTTGTTTATAATGGTGTTTTTATTATTATATGTTGATTATGTAATTAAATTCACTTTTATATCTATTAATTAATCTTTACATCACTCATATTCAAGAATTACTAAAAGGTAATATGTTATACAATATTGTGATATTAGTATAAGTACTCATCATATGACAATTGTATTGCATTTGGCTAGAAAAATAATAATAAATTATATACAGTAAAACACTTTAAAATTATTTTTAATTATTATATTTATGTCTATTTAAATTTATTTAATCAGTTAAACTTTATAATACAAATAACTTAATATACTTTTAAATATTAATTAATTAATTAAAGTTAATATACAATTAAATTGAAAGTTCTCACAAATTATTTAGAAAAATAAAATACAATTAAATGTACTGTTAAAACAACGAAAGGTCATTATAAATTTTTATTAACATAAAAAAATTAATTTCTTGAGAAAAACAAANAAAAACAAATAATATTTCTAGAAAGTAATTAATAAAAAAACAGATAAACAAATCTTCATTGGCAGTGAACAATACAATCTTCTATAAAATGATCATACAATGATAAAAAATAAACTGTAAAAGCTAAAAATTATCATAATTTGATCCTTAACCACTTAATGTACCACATTTATTTTGAATTTTGTGTCAAAAACTTATCGAAATAATATAATAAAGAAAGTAATTCAAAAAAATTAAATAATTAAACAATTCAAACAACACGTTATAAACACGCTATACATAAATATCATAAGTAAATATAATGTTCGCCCGTCTATGTCACGGGCGCGTACATTAAGTGGTTAATATATCATTAATAATTTAAAATAAGAAATACAAGTAAAACAGTTATATATATTATAAAATTGGTAGGTTGTCAGTAACCCCCATCTCTAGATTTTTGCGACAAGAATTTATGGTAAAATATTTTGATAAATTTATGGCCACGTGAAGTTTTGGTTATTAGTTTAAATTAAGTAAATAATTACTGTAATATTTAAAAATTAAGTAAATTAAAGTAATTAAATATTTTAAAATTAAGTAAATTAAAGTAATCTTTTAAAATTTATGGTCAGATATTTTGAAAAATCGATGACCACTGTGAATTTTAAAAAAGTAAATAAATTTTAAATGCAAATATTTATGAAATTATTTTATTATAAGTACTTGTTTTTTTCATTTTCACCAATGATATTTTTTCCATTAAATTTATTAAAAAAAGCTTGAAGACTATCAAAAACATCGATATATTATTGATTTATAATCTTCAAGCTCTTTTTAAGAAATTATTTTAAATGATATTTTTAAAGCAAAGTTTTATGAAATAAATTTTTATGAATAATAAGAATAATAATAATTATTCAACCAAGTACTTTGTTAGGAACACTTTGTCTGGTTAAGTAAAATGTATAGTCTAAATTTAACAAAAATGGTAAGCTTTAAATAAAAATAATTCTCATCTCAACCACTTTAAAATAATACAACACCACGCTGAAATAGTAGTGAAAAATTAGTGACTAACACAGATCAAATAAAAATTTAATTAACAATGACTATTATTCTGCCCCTTTAAATATCCAACAAACTATATCCCTTAATTTCCTTAAAGGTTCCACCCACTTATGGTCATATCCCTTTTTAATATATCAATTCAATCGATTAAATTCTCTTAAAACCCATAGAGAATCTAAAATATCTTCAAAAATATAAATTTTCTTTAACTGTTACAGACATCCAACATTCTTCCATTGAAATAATTTAACAACTAAATCTGTGTAGTAAGAGGCCCCTAAAAAATCAAAATTCACTAAGGTCAATATTTTCTACAAATCAAAAAAATATTTCACACAATTTACCGTCAAATACCTAACTAGAGATTATAAGTTCTCATTTATTGATCATAATTCTTCATCGATTCACTCAATAATATTAAAGCAATTATAGCCTGATATACCTTTCAAAATAAATCACAAATTTCAGTAAATTCAACGTGAATTTTCAAGTGAATTTCAGATATCTTACCATCATCATGTCCTTGAAAAAATAATCTGATTTCTTAGCTTCAGATTTTCAATATTTAAAAGATTATAACTGACCTAGGTCCGTGGAAATATTCTTAGAAAATAAAATGATTGAAAAAATAATTAAGTAAAATTCAATATTATTACAAAGTCATCATCAAAATTAAATAACTATCCTATCACTTGATTACTAAAATTATTAACCTAACTGTCATTAAAAATAATTTTTATTTAAAATTAAATTAAAAAACAAGTCAATATAAATACTGCAAATTATCAAGAAATGAATTAAATTTATCTTAGAATCACCAATAAGACCTTAAAATTTGATATATTCTTTCAATCCACATAAAATTCATAAAAATTATAGAAATTCACTTGAATATTTCTTAAAACCAGCTGACATCAACTTTAAAAATTTACCAATGAATTTAATTGCCTTAGACACCCAAATTTGCCTAAATAATAATTCAAATAAAATCGTTAAAACTTAACTCCATTAAATTAATTTTAAAATAAATAAATTAAAATATAATATAAAAAAATTCAAAAGTGATAAGAATTATCATTGCAGCGTAAAGTGGAAAGATAATTATTCTCTAAACAATGAAATGGAGATAAAACTAACAAAGAAAATATTATTCGCAGGTGGTAAGAATCTTCATTAACGCAAGGAAATAGAAGCAGAATGATTCATTGAACAGATTACTCTGGAAAAATGATAAATTAATAATGAAATTAATAAATTCAAAATGGTGATAACTTCATTGAGATAAGTGGTAGAATTATTCATCAATGGAATATGATAATACACGATGTATAATTGCCAAATGGAAAGAAAAATAATAATTCAAATTTATAGTCTTCAAGGTCTTTTTAATAAATAATAATAATAAAATAATAATAATAATAATAATAATAATAATAATAATAATAATAATAATAATAATAATAATAATAATAATAATAATAATAATAATAATAATAATAATAATAATAATAATAATAATAATAATAGTGCTTAATTCAACCAACAACCAGGTACCAACATCTGGTTACAAACAACTAGATACAATCAATCAGTTACTAGTAACGAATTACCAAATACCAAGTTCTTACGGGCAATTGGTCACTGAAAGAAAGAAATTATAAGTAAATTTAGTTAAATTTGATTTCCGGTTTCAAAAAATATTTAATAAAAAAACTGGTGAAAGTAAATGTCAATAAAACTTCCATGCTGACACTTTTAACATAAAGTCTCATAGAGTCAAAAATTGACCTGAAATTAAATAATATTTAAATTTTCAAATTTAAAAGTTAATTAGAATAAAGTTTATCAAGATCAAGTTCTAATTATAATTTATTCAGCAAATGTTTTCAAAATGGAAATAACATTTAATTTTTTTAATAAAATAAATAACTTGTGTATTACAAAATATAAACAGACTTTACAGTTTTTAAATATTAAAATCAAACAAAAATTTAATACTAGGATTTCAAATTATTAGATAAATATATAAAAATAAATATATACATATAATTTTAAGAAATACAACTTTAGTAAACTCATTTTTGACAAATTCTTCATAAAAATTATTTTCATCCAATCAAATCACGTATTAATTTAAATATATAAAATAAATATTTAATTCCAATGTATACTTGGCAAATTTTTCATGATAAAATTTGTTATATTAGAAAGTGTTGGGGATAGCATTTTATTCTTTTCATTACGCTGTATTTTCCTCGCCTTCTTTATTGGGTTGAATATCGGTTTGGTTTGGTATCTAATCAACCATAGAATCGGTTCGGATTTCATCACGTTTCTCGTCCGATTTCAAACTGTCAATGATATTATTTTAATTCTTACAGTTTTCACTAGGAACTTTCAGGATGACAACCAAGGAGGCTTTGTAGGAATTCATTATGCAAACTTTTACTGTTACATCTGGTATCCAATGCTTCTTTTCTGGATCGTATCGGGGGCCAGTACGATTATTACGGTGATGATTTCCTTTGATAGGTTTATTTGCATCGTTTTCCCGATGTTTTATAGATTCATAACGAAGAAATTGTTTTATATTGTATTTTCCATTTATGGTGTAACAATGATTGCTATTCATTCATTGACAAATTTGAGCCTTCTTCCGAGCTTATTGGAAAATAATGTAACTGTCTACAAATGCAACTATGAATTCCGACGATTTAATTCAGTTTTAGGTACCATATTCACTTATTTACTCCCGTTTGCGTTTATATTATTGTTCAATGTAATCTCCTCAATTATATTATTCAAAAACACGAAGAGAAAAATCCTTGTGAGTATGGAAAAGGAGGTCTCAGTTCGTCATCGGCTCTTTGTCAGATTTTCCGTTGCCACCTTTATTGCAGATGTTTTGTATATCATGTTGACTTCTATCTCCTTTATAGCTATTTTTGTGGATGAAAAACAATTTTCAATTTCCATGCAATCCATCGCCTTGTATGGTCTTCTTACTCACGTTTGTTTAACCGTAATAAATCCGATTATTTATATAATTGTTTTCAAAAAATTTCGATATTTTATTATTTGTAAAAATCTTTGATCGACATAATCTCAACTAATAAATTTTTTAAAGAACTTTTATTTATTATTAAAATTTACTACTTATTAAAATTTACAATAATTAAAACAAATAACTAAAATGATTGAAAATGAAATACAAAGAGAAATTTATGGAATTAATATATGATAAACTGGCGGGAGATGGAATACGTAATTAAAAGATTTTATGTCGGTGTGATGCACTATAATGAGGGATATTTTGTTCCAAGGATTTTTGAGTATATTAAAGTAAATAAGCAAATTACAGTAATAATTTTAAATTAAAATAAGATATCATTAAGAAATGATGACTTTTGAGAAATTAAATTACTAATTAATTAAAGTATTAATTTTTATAATAAACAATTAAATGATAATTTAAGGCTTTTAATGAGAAATATATATTCAATGAAATGAAAGAATTTTCAACTATAGAAATAATCCTATTCAATTTCCTGAAATTTAGTACTTCAATTTTCAAAAGGTTTTTGATCTTCTCTTTTATTTTATTTTTCTTTCTTCTCATTGGTTCAAAATAAAATAAATCAAAATAAAACTGATTCTCAAGAATTTACAATTTAAAATTAAAAATTAAATTTTATCTAAAATTCCAAATAAAGCAAGAAAATATTTCATAGTTTTTAAAGCTTTTACAACTAGTTTTCAATTTATTTTAATAAATAATAATAAAAAATATTTATTTTAAAAAATATTAAGATCTATTTATAAACTCAATTTAAAATTTTTTGAAATATAATTATGGTTTGATTTTTATTATTAATTATTCTTGAAAGCTTAATTCCTTAAATTTGATCTAGTTATTTATATTATTTTTAAAATATTAATTTTTAAAAGAAAATATTCTCACGGTCAATAACAACTAATCAGACGTGATTTCATTTATCTCTTCAATAGTGTTGATTGTTTGTCGTCTTTTTATGTTAAGAATTATATCTGAATTTGATGTTCCCATTGGCTAAGATTTCAATTGAAATATTTTTTGGTTGATATTGTTAGAGATGTCTGTATACAATTTGAAGTGCGCTCAGGAACTTGCACCAATGAGTTAAAGAACGTCTAAATCCTGCTAGGAAATCCTCGGTATTTATGTTGATTTAATTTATTTTGAACCAATGAGAATAAAGAAAATGTAAATAAAAGAAAAGATCAAAAAGCATTTGAAAATTGAAGCAACTGAATTCAAGGAAATCATAAAGAAATATTTCATTTTGTCAACTTTTAATTTAATAATAAAAATAATACTAATAATAAAAATATTATTGATAACAAATGCTTAATAAAATCACAAAGTACAAATCCTCTAAATGTCAATAACCTATCACCTAAGGAAACATAAAAAATTCAAAAATAACAAAGAAATTTAAAATTACTATATAAAAAATTACTATATTAATAAAAATCTCCATCTGTTAATAATTTATGTCTATTAATTCCGTTGGGGCTGTACAAAAGATACGAAATAAAAATGTAAAATTTCACAAATTATCAAAATCAATTTAAATAAATAAAGAATTTTGAAAATGTAAAAATCAATATTTTTAGGGTCATTGAATACAAATGTGTCAATGTAATTTGTTGATATTTTTATATGGTATTAATTTTGTTGAATTATTCATAAATATTGAAAATCTATAAAAATATTTTTCATCTTAAGGTTAGGCCTTTTTAAAAACCTATTTACAATAAAATAAATGATAAAATTGATTGAATTTTTTTATAAATCAATAAAAATATATTAATAGAAAAAAGTAATGGATTGAAATATTTTTTTACGGATGTCTAACAATAAAATAAGATAAACATTACAAGCTTTGTGATACCCAGTGCAAATCTCAATAGTAGACTAGTTTCGAGCTTTTGGCTCTCATCAATACTAGACAGGAGACGCGAAGATTTATCTTCGCGCTAGGTAAGTATACAATAATTCTGATTCAACTCTATTGCATGCTTTACCTGCTACACTGGAAATCACATCACTTGCAAATTCGCTAAATCACAGAATAAAAATATCTGCAAACTTGCAAACAAGGCGTATGAAAAATCATATTCGCCTTTGGAGGCACCGTCAAACACAGAAACTGTTTACAAGTGTATCCATAAACCTTTAGCATAAAGCTTGTAATGTTTAACAAAAAGTAAGTTTTTATTATAAAGTAAGACCCCGTTTAACGCGGTGGTTATGTTCCATCAAAGTAGAGCGTAATGCGAAACAGCGCTAAACGAGGCTATCTTAACATGTAAATAATGGGGTTTGAGGAAGTTGGATAGAAAATTCGTTAGGTATTAAATTTAAAAATTATGATTGATTTTTATATAAATAAAACCAAACATTTATTTATTACAAAAATAAATAACAAACCAATTCTGGAGGATAGTTTCCTTGTTCAATTATTGTTTTTAAAGTCGCTGGGAATTCAGCCACCGCTTTCGTATCACCCCTTGCTGCTTCTCCTGTAATTTTTATGTTGTGAAGATTATTTCGATGTTTAAATCTATTAAATCATACTCTACTAGCAACGAAAGTTTCACTTATGTCACTTGCCTCAGCCTGAATGTAATTAAAGATTCTTCTAGCTTTTTCAATTATTATAGATTGGCTTAATGACATATTGCGTTCAATTTCGTCGCCAATCCATATAGACAGTTGTTTTTCCATTTCCTCTATATTTTTATTTCTAGAACGGGTAATTCTAGTTGCAGAGCTTGACGTAGTTGCAGTTGCCGATGACAGTATTTTTTCTTTATTCTTAAGAATTATCCTTATTGTTGAAGTAACTACTAAATCATACTTTCTATTTGATTTGTCATATTGCAACGCCCAAATTTCCTTCTTCAATATCTCATCATTCTAGTTTTACACATCCACACTCCGAATCATAATTAAGCTATCAAAGTTGTATATTCATTTAATCTAATATATAATCTTGAATGTGCGTCTTTCTATCTGTTTGTATGTTTGTTATACACAGAGCATGTTTTTTAGTAGACCTTCTGTTTGAATTTGGTGAATTTCATGACATACACAAAGAAGGAACTGATCCTAACTCACCAATAATGCAAGTCAGAAGCTCCACTTTAAAATAAGGTTTAGCAGCTTGTATTCCTTTCTGAAGTGAGCTATATTTTTCAAAATCAGCCTTATAAGTGGGATAATGTCAATCGGGCATATGATATGTTTCATGAAGATTTTCTTTCTTTCTGTGTCCGTAATCAGTAAATCGACACACTCTTTGGTATTGAGAAAAAGAGAACAAGAGTGATCGATAACTACAAAAAGATCTGGACTTTTTTCTGCGTCTATTTAAATCAAGTGTTTGATAAACTTTGCATGATTGAATGGCATGAGACGTAGTTTCGTGCTTTTTCTGACAAAACCTGCAGAGTCTTGCTTCTGCTTTTCTATTAGGCTTTGCTTTAATATTCAAAGAGTATTGGTTCGTGCCCGATGAATAAAGTGTCATACGAATTCTGAAAGCCTGCTTTTGAAGGTGGCTTTATTAATATTAGGTTATAATTTGATAGCCGCTGCAATCATATCACTTTTATTACTTTGTTCTCACTTTTGAAAGAAAGAGTCATGCAGATTGCAAAATATTTGAAATTGATCAACGAAATTTTGTTGTTAGTATTATCGTTCCGTCACGTCTTCTTGTTATATATAGGGAAACTTTGCCTTTGATGACTTGAAAAGAATTACTAGTTTAGTGTTATCTTTCAAAGAAGATTATGGGTGTACGTACTCTTTGAAACCGTGTTTTCTTTCCACCGTGATCAGTTTTAGATTCGGCTCCATTTAACAAGTTTAAACTTTCTTCAAGTGTAAGATCTTTAACTCAAAGTCGAGGACCTGTTATAAATTTGAAAGAGTTAATATTGATTTTAAGAGAATAATCACAATATGAGATAAAGAGTCGGAAAAGTTGCACGATTACTTGAGTATGATATTCATGAAGCAGATCGACAAATGAAGCTCCTCCATTTTCTGTTGAATTATGCAGGTAAATTCAACATTCGTCTCAAGTGGCCATGTAACTTACTCGTATTATTGCTATTGAGGTTAGTATTTCCTTGAGGAGTTAACATAGCGCTCGTTTTTATTTCACGTGTTCGGAAAGGAAATCTCAATCGACAATTGATGAAGATTTTGTAGGCTTTCAGTTTTTGCCAACCATATAATCCGGAATTCGCAATTTTGTTTGAGTTACTAATAACTTTTTCAAAGATCTCATAAGGGTTTTGGTCATTATCCTCGCCCACTGGAATGCCAAAATATTGTTAGAATTCTTTTGACAATAGTTTATTGATCTCCTTTCCATTGATAAAGATTTCTCTATTTATGTTGACTATCGGCAGCTGCATGTAGCCACACTTGTCAGGTCGGTACCCAAATCTTATTTCAGCAGCAGTTTCAAAAACAATATAAACAATTTGTTGAAAATCATTGATATTTTTCGCAACAAGTACAATGTCATCAGCATATGCTACGACTTAAACAGATGAATCACCAATCATGAATGCTTCAATACGTGATTTAGTTATTGGTTCAAGAACAGGATTCATGACAACGAGAAAAGAATCATTGAAAGAAGACATTCTTGGTTAACACACTTTTTTGATTGAAAGATTATGTGTCAATATTGGGCCACATCTGTAAAATGAGCAAGTCTCGGTGTAGATAGTATCGTTGTAATAGTGCGAGGTCTTAAAGACCAACAGGCAGTTATTAATTCAAGATTCCCATTTTTACAATAGAGAGAACACCAGAAGACTCTTTATAAATTTCCCAGAATTTAACATAAGTTAAATATTTTACATCATATTTTATTTCCAAAAGTATGAATGTGGTTCCATAAGCCCAAAGATAATGGTAAACTAGGATTTCGTCCTAAACTTGTCGTACAGTTGCTTGAATATTCTACGTTGCACCAGTTTTATCCCTGTCATCAAAAGTTGAAAGGAAAAGCTGGTGCAACATATAAAGAAAAGTCTGATTCTTTATTTCAGTGACTTTTCTTATATATTTCCGCATTATATTATCTTTCCTATATAAAAAGCAAAAGAACAAATGAGAGAATTACGAAATTTTATTATAAATTCTTCTCTCAGTAATCCATTACTCCAAATATTTTATCCCGATCCCATGATGATGCCTTCATTTAAACAAATTATTTTATATTTTTATAAATTCTTCTATTTATAATATCTGTATTTGTTTATCAATAGAATAAAACGCTTCATTTCGTGCTTACGAATGTTATTAATCAAAACAAATATTCCATTATAATGTTGTTTTACATACATTGCTCACTCATTATTTGTTTACATGTATAAAATAATCACAATAAATGTAAACAAGTAAATGGATAAATAAATAATTCATAATTATAAAAATAATAATAATAATAATAATAATAATAATAATAATAATAATAATAATAATAATAATAATAATAATAATAATAATAATAATAATAATAATAATAATAATAATAATAATAATAATAATAATAATAATAATAATAATAATCATAATCATAATAAAAAATAATAATAAGTAGGTAGTTAGTGTCTATATGAAACAGACCATCTGGTGTACCCTCCACAGAGGGAGATGGCTGTGTAATGGAAATTACACTGCTACAGATTGCTAAGTTTTAATAACATCACATTTTCCTAACTAAAGTGAGGAAACTATTTGGTCCCAGGTATTTTCAATACAAAATCCAACCCTCATTAAAAAAGCCATGGTATTTTATGATCCTAGAAGTATTTTTGTATTGCAAATTCAGGTGTCATTAAAAGCTAAAGTAATTTAAGGTCCTAGATATATTTTATACATGAAATTCGACATGAAAGCCAACGTATTTTAAGGTCTCTAGATTTTTTTACATGAATTTATTGTAATTTCAATTTATGAATTAATTTCAAAGACAAATTTAAATGAAATTTTTATGAAATAATTTTGAAAGATAATTTTAAGTGCAATTTTTTTTTAAATAATTTTTGCTAATAATAATAATAATAATAATAATAATAGTAATAATAATATTAATAAGTCAACAAACAGACATTAAGTACTTAAAACTAGGTACTCACTGAATGTGAGTTCTTCAGTGTATTTTATCAAATATTTTTAAAATAAATAATTTTTTGTTATTTGTCTTAGAATTCAAAAATATTTTTAATTAAATTGTAATCAGTAGTTAAGAAAACTTTATCTGATTAAGTAAAATGTATAATCCAAATTTATCAAAAATGATGACTCTCGTCAAAGAACGAATGGTAAATGAGAATAATTGTCAGCTCAACCACTTTAAAATAACATCACGTTGAAATGACTTGTGACAAATTAAGTAAACTAATTAAAATATTTCAAAATTATAACGAAAGACATAAAACCCAAATATATAATTCTAATTTTTATTATTATTTTTTATTATTATTTTTTATTCTGCTTAAATTATTTCTAACATAATACTTAATTATTAATAACCAACCAACTAAATTATTGATAAAGTGATGTTAGTCAAGAACTAAGTATTTAAAAGTTTTCTATTACAAGAAATAAATCAATTTCAAATTTATTATATTTTCAAGTATATGTGCAAATCTAAATCAACCGATCTTTGAATAAACTTTTTAAACTGATAATTTAGTTTGTCAAGTATTGAAATATTTTTTTAGATTTAGAATACATTTGATAGTACAACTTAATCTGTTTTTACACCATAAATACGTTACTAAAAAATTGGTGTAAATAAGGATATTGGCTGAATGGAAAAATAGTAGATTGGTTCCATACCTAACAAAGCAACAAAATTACAAAAAATAATTAATAATACAAAGATTTGAAACTTATTTAAAACTTATCTGTCATTGGGTTAATAAGTCTACACGAGCAGAATTAATAAATTTATACGAGCACCTTATTTTACTTATAACTTGTTAAACATTCACAACAACTAAACTTCTTTTCTTCTCAATTCTCAAAACCAAACTAAATTACATACAAAGTACATTACGTTTTTACTTTATGTATATTTCGGGGAATCCCATTCAAAGAGAAAACATAGCCATATAATTAACATAATCTAACTGAATTCTGAAGAATATAATGCGAAGTTAAAATGTATGCATACATAATATGTGAAAAATGAAAATAAAAAAAATTAATAGAACATCAAAACAAAATTCGTGTAAAAACAGAATTAGGTGTACTTTGATTAAGTTTCCAAATCACTAAGACACGCATTAAATTAATTAAATAAAGTAATTGAAATGAAATTGTCATATAAATAGATCCTTACACTAAATAATCAATCATAATACTAAGATATTGAATTTACAAGTCTTGCATCTGATACTTGAAATCCTCTTTTTGTATTGATTTCTGGCAGCCCCAACTTGGCAGTAACAATAAATTAGTTACAACCTGTTACACCCAATTCCGAAATTTAGTAACCTCTATAATTCACGTTGGTGTGCACACCAGTTGAGGTGAGTCGCCATTTACGTGAAAATGAAAATTACTCAATTTCAATTATTCAATTCAGTTATTCAATTTTTTAAAAATGATTTTCAGGTAATTTTTT
This sequence comes from Schmidtea polychroa, assembly GCA_959609185.1. NCBI lineage: Eukaryota > Metazoa > Platyhelminthes > Tricladida > Dugesiidae > Schmidtea > Schmidtea polychroa. The sequence goes on from CAUHTR010002159.1 coordinate 23,179, forward strand.
TAATTTCAGGTAACTTTAAGACTAGAATTTTGATTTTATATAATTATGAGATCATTATTCAAGTTCATAAATATTACTGTTAGTCAGCATTTATAATATAACATATTGATAATTAAATTTCAGGTGTTTTTTAGGAATTTTGACATTTTGAATTTATTTGGAATTATTTCAATAAAATGTAAGTTAGATATATTTTTGATTATAAATAAATTAACTAATCACCGAAGACATTAATTTTTTTAATACAATTAGGAAAGAAGGAAAGCCTGAATTTTATAATTTTATAATGAAATAATTTATTTAAATTTACGAATTGTGAATTTCTTTCTGCAAATTCTAATGTTTTGCAATTAAATGAATAAATCTTACATTGTCAGATTTCCACCTTCACGAAAAGGCAATGTATCCTGAGAAATATGTGTAAATCTAAAGAGTTTATATTTGAAATTATTTTATAATTGAATTTTACGATGTCTTTTCTTCTTTTTCTCTGAAGCTCAAGGTAGAGCTGTCGGATTCTAAATTAAAAGTATTTTCTTACAAAACATTTTAATAATTTCAAAATAATAATCTTTTAACAATATGTTAATGGTTATTCATTTCGGAACAAAAAAGAGCTATAATAAATTAGCATGCATTTTTCATTATGTGTTTTGTGTTGGTGTGTTCAATTATTTTTCTCTCATCTTCACAGATCCTATAATAAAGTTATTAAATTACGGAACAATAAATTTCTACACACAGGTAAGTTTGTGTGTTCCTATACTATAAATTTATTGACTTTTTTTAGATTATAGAAGTTACTAAATTTCGGAATTAGGTGTACTAACAATTAAGTATTTACAAGATGGTATCAACAACCTGCTAACAAGTGATTATAACCAACTAACAACACATAATAATAATAGCAACTAAATACGAAAAAACGTTAATTCTTTATGACAAATTTCCTTATAATAATCTCTTAAATAAATTATTATATTGTATACTATTTTTGCATTCTTGTCAACATCTACATCTAAAATGTAAACCAAATACCAACTACCAACAACCAATTAACAACTAGGAACCATTTGTAACAAACAAGTACTTACAACCAAATACTAACAACTAGATTCTAATAAATAGATTGATCTTTAAAATAAAATCTTCTTTATTGAAGAAAATGATACTCATTGGATGAAAAGAATTAATACAACTGCAACTGATACACTGAACTCGTGGCACCAGTACTTGTAAGATTTTCCAATAACTAGGTAAAATTAAATCATTCTTGAATTAAAATACAAAATATTATTGTAAAAATAACATGTCACAACTTAAATTATTCAAAATATAGTAAATAAATATCATAAAAAAGGCAATTAATGGAAAAGAAAGAACTTTAAATTCTAGTCAATAATAATCCAGTAAATATTTATCTTAAATACTAATCATTCAAGTTATCAATAATGAATCATTACCGATCTTTCTGTTCCCTTTAACTTTGATCTTAATTCCTATTATCATAAATATTTCCATATAAAACATCTAAAATTAAATAGGTCATTAACCCTGAATAATTTATAAAATCTATTGAAACTCATTTAAGTTCAATAAAACCAATTATAATTATTATTTTATCATTGATCATATAATATATAAATAACTTATATTATAAATATAAACAAACTTAACTATTTTTATATATTAAAATCAAAGTAAAATATAAAACAAAAAATTTAAAATTATTAAATATGCATATTAAAATATATAAATGTAAAAAAATAATTAATTTTTATAAATCAAACATTTTATTTTAAATGTGTGTTTTGAATTGAAAGCTCATGAACTTCTGTGAGCTCATTTTCGAGAAATATTTTATAATTATTATTTTCATCCAATCAAATTCCTTTTAAATTTTAATATATAAAATAATTAATTTGTCCAATATAAATTTCGAAAGTTTCCCATGATAAAATTTGTTATATTAGAAAGTGTTGGGGATAGCATTTTATTCTTTTCATTACGCTGTATTTTCCTCGCCTTCTTTATTGGGTTGAATATCGGTTTGGTTTGGTATCTAATCAACCATAGAATCGGTTCGGATTTCATCACGTTTCTCGTTCGATTTCAAACTGTCAATGATATTATTTTAATTCTTACAGTTTTCACTGGAAACTTTCAGGATGACAACCAAGGAGGCTTTGTAGGAATTCATTATGCAAACTTTTACTGTTACATCTGGTATCCGATGCTTCTTTTCTGGACTGTCTCGGAGGCCAGTACGATTATTACGGTGATGATTTCCTTTGATAGGTTTATTTGCATCGTTTTCCCGATGTTTTATAGATTCATAACGAAGAAATTGTTTTATATTGTATTTTCCATTTATGGCGTAACAATGATTGCTATTCAATGGTACTCATTGACAAATTTGAGCCTTCTTCCGAGCTTATTGGAAAATAATGTAACTGTCTACAAATGCAACTATGAATTCCGACGATTTAATTCAGTTTTAGGTACCATATTCACTTATTTACTCCCGTTTGCGTTTATATTATTGTTCAATGTAATCTCCTCAATTATATTATTCAAAAACACGAAACGAAAAATCCTTGTGAATATGGAAAAGGAGGTCTCGGTTCGTCACGGGCTTTTTGTCAGATTTTCCGTTGCCACCTTCATTGCGGATGTTTTGTATATCATGATAACTTCTATCTCCTTTATAGCTATTTTTGTGGATGAAAAACAATTTTCAATTTCCATGCAATCCATCGCCTTATATGGTCCTCTTACTCACGTTTGTTTAACCGCAATAAATCCGATTATTTATATAATTGTTTTCAAAAAATTTCGATATTTTATTTTTTGTAAAAATCTCTGATTGGCATAATCTCAACTAATAAATTTTTTAAAGAACTTTTATTTATTATTAAAATTTACTACTTATTAAAATTTACAATAATTAATAGTAATAACTAAAATGATTGAAGATGAAATACAAAGTGAAATTTATGGAATTAATATATATATAGTTTATGAATTTATGAAAAGGTTCTCGAACAAGCGTGGAAAAATAATATTAATTATTTAATTAATTAATTTTTAGATTTTTAATTGGTAAAATCAGTGAGCGATAGAACACAGCGGGAACAGACAATTATTAATTAACTAATAATCCCTTTTGTTTTAATCGTTGATATTATTGAAAAATGAATGGCTGCTGAGAATACATTAATTAAATTAAATTAAAATAATAATAATAATAATAATATATCAATGCAAATGTATTATTAACAATTTTTACATAATTGCAAGTGATAAATGACATGAATTGCAAAACATTCTTTGTCAATGTATTTTTTGATACCTTTTATTAGTATTTTGCGATGGTTAATAAATTTGCAATGGCGGTAAATTGTCAATTAAATCAAATATAGATTTGCTACTCAGATCTTGAGTGAACCGGTCCATGATCCGTCGCTTAAATCTTTGAACTGGACCCGCTTGATTATTTAGTTCTTCATTTATAAGATAGTCTATGAGAAAGTATATCGTTCCGTAACCGTAATACATACAACTCTCCTCAACATATCCCGTACGTCGTTCACCACGGATTCGTTTTTTCACATTCTGTTTTTTTTCCGATCTCTGAACGCAAATTCCTTGATAATCTTGATCAACTGACCAATAGAAATTGGTCGTTTCCAACAACACAAAATAGTTGTAACATTTCAAGGTTCCAGACTTCAATCTCATTGAAAAACATCTGCAAATCGACGCCTTTAAAATATTCTCGTTTTCTATGACATTTCTCGGATCAGAGCAATGGGAAATTTCTTTCTCTTTATCGTAGATCACAATTTCAACACCAGACAAATGTCCACCAGATTTGAATTCAGAACAAACCTGTATAAAAAAAGATTGAATAATATTTGTTGATCAAAATTTCACCATTACCTCATAGATCATTTTGAGTAATTAAAACAAATGTAAATTATTTCTATTTTGAATTTTTATTTTGAATCAATGATAAATTTCTTTTAAAAGTTCTGAAAATAATAACCAACTTGAAAATATAAAATAATCGCATCGAAAAAGATTAATATATATTTTGATACGGTTGACTGAACCGCATAAATGGTGTATGCATATATATTTTAAAATATACTTTCAATATAAACTTTTATTCTACAAATATCTTTAATTTTTGTTTATTATTATTAAATGTATAAAAATGAAGGAAATATTTATTAACATCGGGCAATCTTTTTGTAAGTCGCTCACAAAACTTCATAATATCTTTAGTCTTTAAGCGATTAAAATAATTAAGATAAAGAAGTTCGATGCAATATTAATAATAAAATTTTGTAAAAATAATAAAATAATAAATATAAAATCAATAAATGAGCTTGGAATGTTTTATCACCCACTCTAATTACCATATAATTATGAGGGCATACACCAAATATATACACATTTTATTGAAATATGTGAAATGGAAAATTCAGTAATTTATTGAAATAGATTTAATATTTTTTTATTAATAATAATAATATTAATAATAATAATTATAATAATAATAATAATAATAATAATAATAATAATAATAATAATAATAATAATAATAATAATAATAATAATAATAATAATAATAATAATAATAATAATAATAATAATAATAATAATAATAATAATAATTGACAAGGACTCTCTCATAGTCGAAAATATTTTCATTAAATATATTTTTCGTAACAAAAGACTTAAATTATCACTTTATTATTATTATTATTAGTATTATTATTATTATTATTATTATTATTATTATTATTATTATTATTATTATTATTATTATTATTATTATTATTATTATTATTGTTATTTCTGTTATTGTTATCAACATGATCATCACAATAATAATAATACCTTGTATAAAGAAGTAGCAAAGACATTAATTGTCCCTAAAAGCATGAAGGTGCACCATAATACCCAGAAATCTCTAGATTTAATTGCCTGGATAGGTGAAAATTGTGCAACTTCACTTTCGGATGAAATCGGTTGATTTTCCCTAAAATTGCAATTAGTCAATAATAATAATTTTTAATAATTTTTATAAATTCTTCTATTTACAATATTTGTAATTGTTTATCAATAGAATAAAACGCATTATTTCATGTTTACGAATGTTATTAATCAAAACAAATCCATTAATATTCTATTATAATGTTATTTTACATACATTGCTCACTCATTATTTGGTTAAATGTATTAAAAAATCACAATTAATGTAAACAAATATATGGATAAAAATAATTCATCATTATAAAAATACAAATATCAATAATAATAATATTTATAATAATAATGATAATAATAATAATAATAATAATAATAATAATAATAATAATAATAATAATAATAATAATAATAATAATAATAATAATAATAATAATAATAACAATAATAATAATAATAAATATAATTATAATTATATAATTTACTCATTGTTATTTAACTCAATTTCCTCATGCGAATTTGGTTGCTTATCAATTTCCTGTGGAATTATAACAACATAAATCAGTATAAATATTTTATTAAAAATAAATTTTACATTAATTTCTATGACGGCCGGGCTGAACAGGAACAGGCACCCAATCAGTTGGATAAAAGCGTATAAGCCGCCTGTCAACAAGAAACAAAATGGAACTCGGTTTAACATGTCAACATTGCCAAAATATCTAAATATGCACAATTTTATAGATTATTGTATATAATATTAGAAAATCTAATTGGGAAAATATTCTCCATATTCTTACTTATCAAACCCAATCTTTATTTCTGGTTTCAAATTATCCGGATTGATGAAGGCAGTTTGTATCTGATTGAAAACCAATGAACCGAGTCCGTATCCTGCAACAACTATACTAATTACCAAACCGTGTTTATTCGGATACCACTAGAGTCGCAACAAGATTCAATATAAGAATGAATGGGATAATAATTATTAATATTAATTACTTTGATTGCTGATGCAATGGCAACTGAATATGCGATGCCAATGCCTACCCCGAATATAGCTCCGTATGTGAGAATGGTGACATATAAATTGGCCTTGATTGTAAAGAATGTCAACATGACAGCAAAACTAAATTGAAAATATAGCAAACTCAATCAAAACAATGTTAATAATACCTCATCAACCAACAGCCAATTAATGTTGTCAGTCTTGGTCCAATCTTTTTGTTGAGGATTCCTCCTACAGTCATTGTGAATCCTTGTAAAGCTAAACCACAAGCAAAGATCCACACCATGTCCGAATTGGCAACATTTAATGATTTGGTAATAAATTTCAAATATGATGCAATATATGGACTCATATTTCCTAAAGTTTCACATGAAAATAGCTTTAATATCTCAAAATGAAAACAACTCACCAAATGTATAAATCGTTCCAAGTGAAAAATGTATTAGGAAAGCACCGAAAACGCATAGAATTCCTCTGTACTCGAATGACTACAATAGAAAATATTTATTCTCAATCTCAAATATTTTACAAAACTTTACCATTGTGATTTTTATTATAATATCTTTGAGAAAATTTACAGCATATATATGCATTTTAGAAATAATATTAGAAATAATAAATTCGATCTAATAATATTAATATAATTTTGTAAAAATAATAAAAAAAATAAAAAGAACATATAAAAATCAATAAACGAGCTTGGAATGCTTTATCACCCACTCTAATTACCACATTATTAAGGGGGCCTACACCAAATTTATACACATTGCATTGTAAACCATTTAGACATCGATGTGAAATAGACAATTTAATATTATTTTTAATAATAATCTTATATAAAAAAAATAATAATAATGTAATTAAAATTTATTAAAATTTGTGAAAGTGAAATAAAAAGAAACATTTCAAATAATTATTTATTTCGGAACAACAGGAAAATAATAGAGCAAATAATTCATCTAATTGCAAGATTCGGGTTTAGAGGTTTTCCCTTTGATGGACAAATGTCAGAATGAAACCTGGAATATAAATATTAATATAATCCAATAATAATATTAAAAATAATAATAATAATAAATAAAATGATAAAAATAAAATAAATAATGAAATAATATCATTTCATTAAAACAAAATATTCCTTACCAATTACGGTTATTCCTGCTCCTATTTCAAATATTCCCAAATATCCAATTTTCGACAGCAGAATGCTCGTTGTGATAGCTCCAATGAAGCTTGCAATCGCCTGGATAATATTAGAAATTATATTCAATTCTTGTCAAAGTTCTCACATTTGCCGTGAATAGCATTCCGAATACTGTAGCAACGTGTTTGGTTCCGAACAATTTAGCCGTGGCGGCTGGCATCAATGCAAAAATCCCACCAATATTTGCCAATAAACCGCAGACCCAAATCATGATCATCACTTCTGCTCCAATCAAGTTCGGTACCAATTTGCAACAATAAAATGTTCCCATTAACATTGCAGTAATCACACAAACGCATCGCATTGCAATCTAATTGGTTGAAAATGTTAATGATAATATTATAAATGCTCATCAAGGGCTCAAATGCGTTATATAAATAATTATTACAACATTTATGATAAGCAAATGTTATGTTATTTAATAAAAATATAACTAGGGAATGTATGAGAATATCAGTAAGCTGATTACCTTGTAAGAGAACCTGTCCATGATTTGGCCCCAGAATAACCGCCCGCCCGCATTGAAAATGGAGGATACCGACCCAACAATCGCCAAAAAGTAATCGCTGCTAATGAACAATTGGCCAAATGTCTAAATTAGAAAATTTACAATTTAAAATACATAAAATTAATTTTAATAATAAAAATATAAAAATAATTCAAACTTTTTTAATAATTAATTAGCAAGAAAATTCCACTACAATTGAAATATTTACAAAGCATTGCAAAATATGCATTAATACTATTTGATATTTTGTTTGTGTATTTTTGTGTATTGTTGTTTTAATTAGCACATTTTATGGATTTTGGGTGCAAATATTTATATGTTTTCTTTTATTATTATTATTATTATTATTATTATTATTATTATTATTATTATTATTATTATTATTATTATTATTATTATTATTATTATTATTATTATAATTATTATTATTATTATAATTATTATTATTATTATTATTATTATTATTATTATTATTATTATTATTATTATAATTATTATTATTATTATTATTATTATTATTATTATTATTATTATTATTATTATTATTATTATTATTATTATTATTATTATTATTATTATTAGTATTATTATTATTATTATTATTATTATTATTATTATTGTTATTGTTATTTCTGTTATTGTTATCAACATGATCATCACAACAATAATAATACCTTGTATAAAGAAGTAGCAAAGACATTAATTGTCCCTAAAAGCATGAAGGTGCACCATAATACCCAGAAATCTCTAGATTTGATTGCCTGGATAGGTGAAAATTGTGCAACTTCACTTTCGGAAGAAATCGGTTGATTTTCTCTAAAATTGCAATAAATCAATAATAATAATAATAATGATTATAATAATGATAATAATAATGATAATAATAATAATAATAATAATAATAATAATAATAATAATAATAATAATAATAATAATAATAATAATAATAATAATAATAATAATAATAATAATAATAATAATAATAATAATAATAATAATAATAATAATAATAATAATAATAATACAATATTAATAATAATAATAATAACTATAATAATAATAATAATAATAATAATAATAATAATAATAATAATAATAATAATAATAATAAATATAATTATAATTATATAATTTACTCATTGTTATTTGACTCAATTTTCCTCATGCGAATTTGGTTGCTTATCAATTTCCTGTGGAATTATAAAAACATAAATCAGTATAAATATTTTATTACAAATAAATTTTACATTAATTTCTATGACGGCCGGGTTGAACAGGAACAGGCACCCAATCAGTTGGATAAAAGCGTATAAGCCGCCTGTCAACAAGAAACAAAATGGAACTCGGTTTAACATGTCAACATTGCCAAAATATCTAAATATGCACAATTTTATAGATTATTGTATATAATATTAGAAAATCTAATTGGGAAAATATTCTCCATATTCTTACTTATCAAACCCAATCTTTATTTCTGGTTTCAAATTATCCGGATTGATGAAGGCAGTTTGTATCTGATTGAAAACCAATGAACCGAGTCCGAATCCTGCAACAACTATACCAATTACCAAACCGCGTTTATTCGGATACCACTAGAGTTGCAACAAGATTCAATATAAGAATGAATGGGATAATTATTATTAATATTAATTACTTTGATTGCTGATGCAATGGCAACTGAATATGCGATGCCAATGCCTACCCCGAATATAGCTCCGTATGTGAGAATGGTGACATATAAATTGGCCTTGATTGTAAAGAATGTCAACATGACAGCGAAACTAAATTGAAAATATAGCAAACTCAATCAAAACAATGTTAATATTACCTCATCAACCAACAGCCAATTAATGTTGTCAGTCTTGGTCCAATCTTTTTGTTGAGGATTCCTCCTACAGTCATTGTGAATCCTTGTAAAGCTAAACCACAAGCAAAGATCCACACCATGTCCGAATTGGCAACATTTGATGATTTGGTAATAAATTTCAAATATGATGCAATATATGGACTCATATTTCCTAAAGTTTCACATGAAAATAGCTTTAATATCTCAAAATGAAAACAACTCACCAAATGTATAAATCGTTCCAAGTGAAAAATGTATTAGGAAAGCACCGAAAACGCATAGAATTCCTCTGTACTCGAATGACTACAATAGAAAATATTTATTCTCAATCTCAAATATTTTACAAAACTTTACCATTGTGATTTTTATTATAATATCTTTGAGAAAATTTACTGCATATATATGCATTTTAATAATTACAAATTTAAACAAAATTCGAATTTTGAAATTTTAATTAAATTAAAAATAATTATAAAAATTTCAATTCAATTTATTAAAGAATACTTATAATAATAATATTAACAATAATAATAATATTATATATTATTATTATTATTATTATTATATATTATTATTATTATTATTATTATTATTATTATTATTATTATTATTATAATTATTATTATTATTATTATTATTATTATTATTATTATTATTATTATTATTATAATTGTTATTATTATTATTATTATTATTATTATTATTATTATTATTATTATTATTATTATTATTATTATTATTATTATTATTATTATTATTATTATTATTATTTATTTTTATAATTATGATTTATTTATCCATTTATTAATTTACATTTATTGTAATTATTTTATACATGTAAACAAATAATGAGTGAGCAATATATATAAAATAACATCATAATGAAGTATTTATCTATTTAAAAATAAAGCCTTAAAAATAAAGCCTTTTTTCTTTTGATAAACTAATACGGATATTATAAATACAAGTATTTATCAAAATATAAAATAATTGTTTAAATGAAGTCATCATCATGGGATCGGGATAAAAAGATCACTGAGCAAAGAATTTATAATAAAAGTTATATTTCTGACATTTGTTCTTTTGTTTTTTTGCCTTTTATTTTAGGAAAGATAAAAAATAATGAGGAAATATCTAAGAAAAGTCATTGTAATTATTATTATTAATAAAAAAACAGAAAGTCCGATGTTTATAAATATTCTTTAATTTTTATACATGAGGGAATAATTAATAAAAATAAAAGATTTTTGAAAATTTAAACTATACTATAAAATATATATGCATACACCAATAATTCGATCAGTAAACCATATCAAAACATATACTTTGATCTACGATTATGAGAAAGAAATTTCCCATTGTACTGATCCCATTGCAGATGCTGGAATTGATGCCTGGAACCTTGAAATGGTACAACTATAAATATACAACTTACAAGCTAATACTTACACTAAGGAACTAACAAATAGATTGATCTTTAAAAGAAAATCTACTTCATTGAAGAAAATGATACTCATATGATGAAAATATTAATAAAATTGCAACTTATTGACTGAACTCGTGGCAACATTACTTTTAAGATTTCCCAATAACTAGGTAAAAATTAAGGTAATTATTGTAAAAATAACATGTAAAAATTTAAATTATTTAAAATATAGTAAATAAATGTCATATGAAAGGCAATTAATTGGAAAGAAAGAACTTTAAGTTCTAGTCAATAATAATAATACAGTAAATATTTATCTTAAATACTGATCATTCAAGTTATCAATTATGAATCATTAACGATCTTCCTTCAAGTGAACAAAAAATTTTTATTAAGATCTAGTAAATAATTTATTTAGATTGAATAAATTAATTGAAATAAATTAATTTAAATGATTACTTACTTAGACTCAATCTGGTTGGCTGATTGCTTAAATTATTCAGAAAATTCAATCAAAATTCATTTACAAATTATCGAAGTCGTTAATCTTCACTAAAAGTATCTAAATAGTTATCATTAAATTCCAAATGAGTCTGATACAAACCCACTAGTGATAGTATTGAATAAACCAGCAAATTTATTTAAATGACAATATTCTATAATTTGTTATATCCAAGCGAATTCCACACTAAAATCATTTAAAAAACATTAAATTTCCCTGAAATATTTATCCATATTTAAAGATTAGTATTTTAGCGATAGTACCAATAAAGAATTCACTGCTTAATACCAACATCCATCTCTCTATATTCCTTTAAATGACCATATTTTATCCTTCTGATATTCAACCGATTTAATCTTTAGAAATCTAATTAAAAACCACATGATAAATCAGAGGTTTGCCCAATAATAATCAACTTTCACTAGTTTTTGTCCAACTCTTTTAAGTCACTATTTCTCATATTTTGTCACCGACATCCTCACAATCAATACCCGTCTATAACATTTTAAATAAAGATTAAATAATTTAAAGCATTAACCCTTTGATATCAATCCCAATTAATTCTAAAGATTTCAAATATTTCATTATCAAAGCATAACACCAAGTAAATGAACACCTAATTGGTCATTAATGCTAAACGGTTTAATAAAACAATAGATAATTAGTAGAAAATTGATAAAACCTTGTTCTAAATGTAAACCAGAAATCTAAAATAACATTAATTTACTGTGCAACAACATTCATCACTACCTAATAAACCTCTAAAACGATATAATTTCACATAGGAACTATTATTGATTCATATCTTAATACTGTCTATTTCCCCTAAGGTATTGTAATTTCCTTTAAAACATTGATATTTTACCAATAAGAATAAGAACGTTACCCATTTAAATAGAGATATTCAAAAGATGCCCACCTTAATCAATCCCTCAACAAATATTTTTACCCCTTTAAACATCAATTTCCAACCGACTATATCCTTTAATTTACCTAAAGATTCTACCCACTTGAGGTTATATCCCCCTTTAAGATATCAATTCAGTCAATCCTCTATAAACCCTAAGAGAATGTAAAAATCCTTCAGAAAATATTATTTTTCTTTAAATTTTACCGACATCTAACATTCTTCCATTGAAATAATTTAGTAGATAAATCCATGTAATAAGAACCCTTTAAAAGATCAAAATTCAATAATATAAATATTTTATATAATTCAACAATATATTTCACCCCATTTACCATCAAATACCTAACTAAAAATTATGAATTCTCATTCATTGATCGTAATTCTTCACCGATTCCCTTAATGATATTCAAGATATTACAGCAATTATAACATGATATATCTCAAATTAACTTACAAGTTTCAATAAATTCTACGTGAATTTCATGTCAATTTCAAATTTATCTTACCATAATCAATGATTATTAATCAACTTCCTGATAAAAATTAATTGGTTTCTTAGCTTAAGATTTTCAATATTTGAAAGTTCATTAATGTGTAAACTGATTAAGATTCATGAAAATATTCTTAGAAATATATATTTATTGAAAAAATCATTTAGTCAAATTGAATATCATTACAAAGTCTGTGCTATCATCAAAAATTAAATAATTTATTCTTTCACGTGATTATTGTAATTATCAACCTAACTGTTTTTAAAAATAATTTTTAATGAAAATAAAATGAAAAAAGAGGTCAATAAAATACAGCAAATTATCAAGAAATTATTTAAATTTATATTAGAATCAACATTAAAACCTTAAATTTTTAAATATTTTTTCAATTAACTTGAATATTTCCTAAATCTAGTTAGCATCAACACTAAGAGATTGCCAATGAATTTAGTTCCCCTAAACTCCAAAATTTATCTAAATAATCACTCAAATAAAATTATTAAAACTTTAAGATAACTCCCTCAAAATTATCGTTAAATTCCTTCTAAATTAAAATAAATAAGTCAAATTATCAAAAATCAGGATAAGAACTTCGATAGAATAAAACTTATTTTAGAGTGGTAAGCAATTTTAGGATAGAATGAAAAGAGAATTATTCTTTAAACAGGGAGAAAAAGTAAGAAAACCTCGATAAAATTAACAATATTATTCTCAGGCGGTAAGAATCTTTATTGAAGCAGAATTATTCATTGATGATACTATAGGTATATGTAATGTAATGTAAATGTTTTAGGTATATTTTTTTTAATACAATTACGAATTATACTAGTTAACTCAATTCGGGTAACGGCCCCCGAGATCCAACAAAAGGATCTATATAGCAATTCTCTATAGTAATAGATCGGTCCGTGACTATTCAGTCCCACAGATTCAGTCCTGGTAAAATCAGTCCTGACTGTTTCAGTACTGACCGTTTAAGTCCTAAGGCTTAATTTGTGATTTAAGGCCTAATTTAAGGTCTACATTGTGACGAAAAGAAAACGAAAACACGCTTAGACAAATGTAAACAAAAACATTAGTATTCGTAAATATTAGGAATTATTAATATTTTTATTAATTTATTAATTCGCAAAACGTTAAATTTTAAATAAACTAACCGTCATGACTGATGATTTGAAGTCTCAACGAAAGTGTAAGAAGTTGGCAGATGAAGGGCATCTTTTCAGCTTCCACAAAATGAGCGCAAACGGAGAAAAGAAGTTCTGGAGATGCGATAATCAGGGACAATGCAAAGCCCGGATTCACACTGATCTTAACGATGCCATAGTCAATAGAAGTGGGAATCATAATCACGGAAGCAATGCTGTTCGAGTTGAGGTGGTTAAAGTTAAAACATCGACAAAGAGGCGAGCCGAGGAAACAATGGAACAACCTGCACAAATCATAAACCATGTCATCCAGGCCATCGATCTAGCAACGATTGGTAAGATGCCAAATAAAGATGCAAACAGAAAGGTTATTCAAAGGATCAGAAATCGATTGGCCAAGGCTCCTTCAAATTTCGTTTTCTTTTCGTCACAATGTTTCATCCAAATGTAGGTGTTAGGACTTAAACGGTCAGTAATGAAACGGCGGGACTGATATATCCCGCTCCGTAATAGATTACTATTGAGAATTAGAAAAAAAATCGATAGAAGAATTCTGAAATTTAAAAATTAAAGATATTATCGCTGGTGAACTAATATCTGTAAATTCTCAATTTCCCAAATTTGTACCAAATTCAAGGAAGAGAAAAATCATTCCAAGATAATATTACTTCCATTCAAATTATCTCTCCCAAAATCATATTTCTATTTGACTTGTTTTCGTGAAAACATTTTATTTTTGACGTTCATCTACGAGACTCAGTCATAATTCTCAATTTCCCAAATTTGGACCAAATCGAAAATATAAGTTATTACGATGAAAAAGGAAGAACGAAAATCAGAAAAATATCCACCTTTCGTTTTGAAAGAATTTGGTAGTTGTACACGAGATATAACTACCACCAATTTGCTGTTGAAGGAACTCTATCTTGGCGATTAAAGGTCTTTACATTATTTTATAAATAAAATTTGGAAGTTTATAATTGTTATCGTTAGTTTATTTATATTGCTATAGCACTACATACATTCACCCTAGCTGTCCCGAGACAGTTCATTTACTGGTGACTCGGCTGGGCTCATCAAATTTCTTTAGCGCACGCACCCAACAAACATAAATATAAATTACCCTAACAACTATATACCTATTATATCCCCAACTACGTAATCGTGCGAATACTATTGAGAACGTACTCTAAACAGTATAATTACTAAATGAAAAGAAAAAATACACTGATAAATGTTATTGATAAGAAGGTGGATATGAATTGAGATATATTGAGTATTTATATAAAATTATTTTACTAAATTATCAATTGAATATTTAGTAAAATTTTAAAAGAAATGATACTTAATAATAATGATAATAATTATAATAATAATTATATATAATAATAATAATAATTATTATTATTATTAATATTATATATTATTATTATTATTATTATTATTATTATTATTATTATTATTATTATTATTATTATTATTATTATTATTATTATTATTATTTCAATGACTTTCTTAGATATTGTCACATTATTTTATCTTTTCTAATAAAAAGCAAAAGAACAAATGACGGAAATATAACTGTTATTATAAATTCATTTCTCAGTAATTTTTATTACTCCAAACATTTTATCCCGATCCCAATGATGATGCCTTCATTTAAACTAATTATTTTTTATTTTGATAAATACTTCTATTTAAAATATCTTTATTTGTTTATCATTAGAATAAAACGTTTTATTTCATGTTTGCGAATGTTATTAATCAAACCAAATCCATTAATATTCCATTATAATATTATTTTATATACATTGCACACTCATTATTTGTTTACATGTATAAAATAATCACAATAAATGTAAACTAATAAATGGATAAATAAATAAGTCATAATTTTAAAATAATAATAATAATAATAATAATGATAATGATAATAATAATAATAATAATAATAATACTAATAATAATAATAATAATAATAATAATAATAATAATAATAATAATAATAATAATAATAATAATAATAATATAAAACAATAAAATGATAATTTAGGCCTTTTGCTGCAAATAATGTATTTAATGAAAAATTTTCGACTATAAGATAGTCCTTGCCAATCTCCTGGAATTTAGCAATGTTCTTCCCCAAAATACCTTTCGATCTTTATTTTATTTCCTTTCTCTTAATTCTCATTGGTTGTAAATATAACGAATTTTTTTACTAAAAACTTTTAAAATTTTTACATTTAAAATTTCAAAATGATACAAACAAAAATTTTTAATTTTTTTTATACAGCTTCTATATTAGCTTCTAGAAGCCTAATAAAATATTTGAAAATATTCTAAATAAAGCCTCCAATAACCACTTATATATGCTATTTAAATATTTCAATAAATGTGTCAATTTTGATTTTCAAACCCTATTTTTTAAAATTTTTCTATATTATTCTAATTTATTCTTTTTAATTTCTTTATATATTGTCAATTATTTTCAAGGTCAATAACAACAGATCAAATTCATGATTTCATTGATTTCTTCTTTAGTGTTGATCTTTGGCTGTCTGTTTATGATGAGAATTGCTTCTTTGAATCTGACATTTTTCTTTTGGATGTTTCCATTAGCTATGATTTCTATTGAAATATTTTTTCTTTCCTCTGTTGGCTGACACTGCCGGAGATGTCTGCCCAACGAGGATGTTCCACCAGGATCTAGATGTTCTTTAACTCTTTGGTGCAAGGTCCTGAGGGTACTTCCAATGTAGATTTCATTGCATACATTGCACGTGATGCAATAGACGATGT
Source organism: Schmidtea polychroa (assembly GCA_959609185.1). Lineage (NCBI taxonomy): Eukaryota > Metazoa > Platyhelminthes > Tricladida > Dugesiidae > Schmidtea > Schmidtea polychroa. The sequence continues at coordinate 40,020 of CAUHTR010002159.1, forward strand.
TTTTTCTAAAGCACATATCTTTCGGTGTCTGGCAGTTTTTCATTGTGCAATTGTTTTCTCTATTTATGTTGCCTGCCAGAGCCCTTCTCAATGTCCAAGATTTATGTGCTATCCGAATTGGAAGACCGGTACGTTTAAGTTCTTTCAGGATCTTGAAGTCGAGTATGTCACTGATGAATGGGATATTCAGATAGAAATATTTCTGATTCTTTTGTGTTAATTCCCTAGATCTTCTTGGGGTAGAATTCATTCTTTCAATGTCCTCACCTTGGTATCCGTTTCAGTGTAGGATTTTATTGAAATTTGATTGTTCTTTAAAGTTTTCGTTTTTCTCCGTGCATTGATTGGCTATTCTTCGTTTCTCGTTTCTTATGACATGTACTTTCTGTAAATATGGAAGTGCTGATTTTTGGTGCATAAATATTTCTTTGCGAGCTGGTTTTCTGTAGAACCCATATGTTGGAGTATTTCCTTTTATTTTGATTCTCAAATCCAATAAATTGAGGGATCCATCTTCTTCCGGATATTCGATTTCGAACTTAATATCTCGATGAGCCGCATTGAATGTATGAAATATTTCCTCCGCTTCTTTTCTGCTTTTGGTCGTGATGAAGATATCATCTACATATCTTGCATAGAAACCGATGGGTTGTATGGTCCTCAGTGTCTGTCGTTCGAGGTTATCCATAAAGGTGATTGCTAGCAGTCCTGATATGCTAGAACCCATATGCAGACCTTTAACTTGTTTATATATATTTTGTTCAAATGTAAAATAGGTGTTCTCGAGGATAACAGTAAGTAGTTTGGTGATATTCTCGATATTCATTTCCTTTATTAACAAATCCTTTCCATTATTTATAATAATAATAATAATAATAATAATAATAATAATAATAATAATAATAATAATAATAATAATATTAATAATAATAATAATAATAATAATAATAATAATAATAATAATAATAATAATAATAATAATAATAATAGTAATAATAATAATAATAATAATAATAATAATAATAATAATAATAATAATAATAATAATAATAATAATAATAATAATAATAATATATTTTTTACGGATGTCTAACATTAAAATAATATAAAAATTACAAACTTTGTGATACCCAGTGCAAATCACAATAGTAGACTAGTTTCGAGCTTTTGGCTCTCATCAGTACTATGCAGGAGACGCGAAGATTTCTCTTCGCGCCAGTTAAGTATACAATATTGCTGATTCAACTCTATTGCATACTTTCCCTGCTACACTGGTAATCATATCACTGGCAAATTAGCTAAATCACAGAAAAAGATATCCGCAAACTTGTAAACATGGCGTATGAAAAATCATATTGGCCTCTGGAAACACCGTCTATACACAGAAACTGTTTACAAGTACATCCGTAAACCTTTAGCATTTGTAACTTGTAATGGTGTAAAATATATTTTTTACGGATGTCTGACATTAAAATAATATAAACATTACAAGCTTTGTAAAGGTTCTTGACTAACCGATTATTCTAATATTGATTAATTTGAAATTTCTAATTGGTAATAAATACATACGAAAGAATTTCATTTTTATGCTCGTTTGGTTGTGAGTTATATTCATGTATAATGTAATTTATAAGTTAATAAATTCACGTTTTAGTAATTACTTTTTATTTTTATTTATATAAATCATAATCATATCTTTGAGACAGCCCAAAAATTATCAGGTAATATGGGTGACCAGTAGAGGTACTACACCTAAATCCAGAATATAAAAGTTTCTATAATCTAAAAAAAAATCGATAAAATTATATTATAGCAACACACAAACTTACCTGTGTGCAAAAATTTAATGTTCCGAATGTTAAAAGTTTTATTATAGGAATTGAGCAAGTGACAGAAAAATAATTTTACATACAAACACAGCACACATAATATAAAATACACGCAAATTTAATATAGCTTTTTTTATTCCGAAAGTAGAGAGTCATTAACATACTGTTAACATATCATTAATTTAAAATTATTAAAATTCATGGCTGAAAAAAATTTGGATTTTGAATCTGACAACTCAACTTTGACTTTTCGAGAAATGGATGACAAAACATCGTAAGATCTATTTATAAAATATTTTTGAAGTTAATATTTCTTTAGATTTTCAGATATTTCTTTGGAGACATTTCCATTTTGCGAAGGTGAAGATCTGACAATGTAAGAATTTTCTTATTTAATTACAAATAATTAAAATATTTTACAGCATATCAGATATTTCTAGTCAAACGCCTTCGTGTGAAGATATTCAACAAGTTCCATCGACATCTTTGGAATTGAAGAAAAAAATTCGAAAATCGTAAATTTTAATAACTTATTTTAAAAAAATATTTTCAAAGAATTTCAGAAAATGACAAAATCCGTCTCATCAATGCATATGAAAATGGAGAAAATTATAAAGATTTTGGAAGATTACTGGGAATCTCCAAAAAATCGATTGGAATCATTATTTCTTAAAAAAATAAATGTGTTTGGTGATTATTTTATTTCTTTTTAGTTAAAAATATATCTAGCTTACATTTTATTGAAATAATTCCAAATTCATAACATATCATAAAATACCTAAAAAAGCACCTGAAATTTAATTATCAATATATTATAAATGCTGATTACAAGTAATATTTAAGAGCTTGAATAATTTCATAATTATATGAAATCAAAATTCAAGCCTTAAAATATACTTAAATTTAAAAAACTTACTTCTAAAGCCATAAATAAAATTGAATTGAATTGAAAATGAAAAAATGAAAAAATGAAATAAACTCTCTCATAAATGGTGAGTCATCAACTGATGAACACACCAACATGTATTATAGAGACTTTTAACATCTGGAATTAGGTGTATGATGGCCACATTTACAGATCTTAACAGTATAAAAGCAGGCCAAGCAAGCGTAGTCTGATGGAGTAATATTAAAGTGGTCTAAATCGTATTTCACCCTGACATGGCAGGCTAGTCTACCGATAGACCACCTAATGGTGGTCATAATGGACCGGGTCTTGAAGCCATGAGACGTACCGCTTGTTGCCTACGCAATCAATTGATGATAATCAGACGTGGTTGACCCGCACAGGTTTTACCCATGACGTGTACTCATTATTATCGTACCAGAGTTGTAGTGTCATAAGTTTGACAGGAAATCTAACCAATGGTTAGGACACTGACAATTTGCACAAGTATTATTTAAAGTTTCTATAACAAGACTGTTTCGGAGAGTTAGCATAATCAATATTTTTGAAGATAACATTGAATAAAATTAAACCATAACTAAATGAACCAGAGGGAACAATAATCTAATAAATGGAAGTACAACGATAAGGCAATGTCAGACCTTCTATCGACAGTCATGAACTATAAATTGAAAATACAATAAGGAGTAGTTTTCGTTGTGGATCTCATTTGCTCATTGATTTCCAGTCATTGTGTACATTACCAATATGGTTGTTGCTATGTGTACAGGGATAGTAAAAACTAAAATAATCATGAATGCGTCTAGGGAAGAGTTGATGACAATTTTAACAGCATTTCCATTTTGTGAACTTTGAACATTGATGACACAGAAATATATGAAGATCAATGAGAATGATTTTGATGCAATTAATAATTAAATGTTGACGTGAAGCGGTACGATTTTTCACAAATTGTTGTGATTCCAAATTTTTGAATATATTTTTAATTTTATTTTGATTAGTTGAAAAAACAAGGTGGCCAGATAATGTTAATATTTATTACATCAATAATGCATTATTAATTTTAATTTAAATAATTAAAAAAAAACTTAATAAAATTAAATGTGCATGTTTCAGACACTGCACTGAATAATAATCAAAATGGAAAAATGTGTTCGTTTCTTTCTCTCCAGAAGACGTCATATATTTTTCAAAGCATAACCGACACGTCTTCAACAGTGGGGACGATGTGCGAACGAGCTACGGAGGAAATGTAATTAGAAATTCCACAAGTCAACTCAGTTAGCAAATTAAATAAAGGGAGGAGAGTTGTATCGTAAAGTCGTGGAAAACTTTATATTTTATAAAAGGTTGCTTTTTAACACGATTGAAATAAAATAGAGTTGGCAGTAAAGAATTTTGAAATAAAAATGAAGAAATTATTCTTATAAATATATAAAGAACAAATACTATATTTATGAATATCTGTAGTCAAAATTATGATACTGTTTGTGTTAGGTCGGTCAAAATTATATATAATATGGCCATGGTGGGAGAAAATTATAATTAGAATAGTTTTATTACTATTTAAGATTATTTAACTGTTTTTATATATTTTATTTTTATATTTATTTATTATAAGACCTGTTATCGATTTTCACCTCTGATTTCTTTTCAATTGATATTGTATTTATTAGAAATTTTTTTGACTATGAATCAGTAAAGATATCGATGTTTTTTTTTATATTCACGATATTTTAATTTTTTTCATATTTTATTTTAAATGTTACTTATATATATATATATATATATATATATATATATATATATATATATATATATATAAATTTAAAACTCTTCTTAATAACAGTTTTGATTACAGGGAAGTAAGATTTGTTTTATTTTTTAACGACTCGGATTTCCCAAACTGATGATGATAACATATATAAAATACCAGCCTGTTATCCCAAAAACATTTCAAACCCCAAGATGGTCATGAAACCATGTGTAATTGGATTGGAAGAATATAATTTAAATTTTCATCTAATTATAAAATAGTTTATGATGAAAATTGCGCATTTGAAATGAAAATATATTGAAAATAATTTTTATCCAATCAAATCGCGTTTTAATTTAAATATAAATATTTAGTCCAATATAAATTTGGAAATTGTAATATGATTAAATTTGTTATATTAGAAAGTGTTGGGGATAGCATTTTATTCTTTTCATTACGCTGTATTTTCCTCGCCTTCTTTATTGGGTTGAATATCGGTTTGGTTTGGTATCTAATCAACCATAGAATCGGTTCGGATTTCATCACGTTTCTCGTTCGATTTCAAACTGTCAATGATATTATTTTAATTCTTACAGTTTTCACTGGAAACTTTCAGGATGACAACCAAGGAGGCTTTGTAGGAATTCATTATGCAAACTTTTACTGTTACATCTGGTATCCGATGCTTCTTTTCTGGACTGTCTCGGAGGCCAGTACGATTATTACGGTGATGATTTCCTTTGATAGGTTTATTTGCATCGTTTTCCCGATGTTTTATAGATTCATAACGAAGAAATTGTTTTATATTGTATTTTCCATTTATGGTGTAACAATGATTGCTATTCAATGGTACTCATTGACAAATTTGAGCCTTCTTCCTAGCTTATTGGAAAATAATGTAACTTTCTACAAATGCAACTACGAATTCCGACGTTTTAGTTCGGTTTTATGTTCCATATTCACTTATTTACTCCCGTTTGCGTTTATATTATTTTTCAATGTAATCTCCTCAATTATATTATTCAAAAACACGAAACGAAAAATCCTTGTGAATATGGAAAGAGAGATCTCGGTTCGTCATCGGCTATTTGTCAGATTTTCTATTGCCACCTTCATTGCGGATGTTTTGTATATCATGTTGACTTTCTTCTCCTTTATAAGTATTTTTTTTCATAAACAATGGTTTTCACAAGAATTCATGGTATTTTATAACCCCCTGATTGACGTTTGTTTAACCGCAATAAATCCGATTATTTATATTATTGTTTTCAAAAAACTTCGATATTTTATTTTTTGTAAAATTTTCTGATTGTAATAATCTCCAAAAAAATAAAATTTATTATAGAATTTTTATTAATTACATTATATTAATTTATTTATTTATTTTTCAAAATTTTTAATTTCCAGAGAAAGGAATCAGTGTCCACAGCCACTATATTAATATTACAGTTAATTTACAGCAGCAATTCTTCATACTGCAGCTGGTACATTCTAAGTTTAGATAGATCTAATACGATTTGTCCAATTCAACTGGGTTTATCTAAACATACCGATTCCTTATTTAGTTTTACCGATATAATATCATCACTTATTTTATGTGTTTTGCGAAAAGTGGGTTTGGTCTTGTGGCACTGTTACATAGTCTTAGATTTAGCTTCTTTTTAATTTTTTGACGGTTTTACCGTATAAACTATTGTTTATTAATTTTTCAAGACTGTTATTTGATTCTACTCTAAGTTGTGTATTTGTATGGATATACGATTTAAAAATAGCTGTTTGTCTATATGTTGATGCTTTAGTTACATAAGTCATTTTTCTATCAGAGAAAGTAACAGTTTGAGAAGCCTCCAATGAAAAACATAATTCTTATTTATTGTCATTCTGGCTAAAACTATTTCACCAAAAAAGTGTTTAATATTATACTTATCATATCCATCTTCTTCCTCAGGTTCTTTTTCTTCTTTAGGTTCTTCTTCTTATTTAAGGTTTTCAAGTTTCTCAAGTTAATGATTCCTTGAAACATTTTTCATATCTTTTAAGTGCATATTCTCCTTTTCTTTTTATTCCAATACATTTAGAATAATGTAAGTCAAAAAACTTTAATAGATGATATCTATTTTCACATTTATCACAAGTTTTAAAATTTAACTCAATTAACCATATAGTATTTTCTAAATGTTTCCTCGATTTCAAATGGAATGAATAAGCTGAGCATCTATAAAAAGTTAATTCACATTGCTCACATGAAATTATTTTATTTTTCGATATTTTTTAATATTTTTTTTTATACAACACACTTTTATTTTTTTTTTATATTTTTTTTAAAATTTTTTAATTTCATTTTATATTCTTGTTTTAATTCCTTGGTTAATTGTTTAGTCATTTCTTTTTTAACATCATTTTCTATAGGTTTAGAATATTTAACCTTGTTAATATTTTCATTTGTTTCAGATATTATTCTATTGGATTCTTTGATTTTATTAAAATTTAATACATTTAATGCTTTCATTTGATTCAAGTATAATTTATTAATCCCCAAGATCATTCCCCACACACTTCTCGATAAATATTTTCTTTTTCGAAGTTATGAATTATCTTGTCGAATAGAACATCAACCCTAGTCTTTACTTTTAGTGTAATTTTGTTTAAATTCCCAATATTCAAGATTTTATTTCCTTTATTTAAATCACTCTTCATTCCTTCACCTGATTCATTAATAAATGAAACACTTGCTTTTTCTAAAACATATTCTTTATTTAATGATAATGTTGTACCACTTTTATCAGAAGGAATTACTAGGTTCATTATACCGTGTGGTTATAATAAACTTGTTAACATTTTTTTAAAATCTTTTCCATTTTTTAAATGTAATAATATGGAAATGCAAAGTTGACTACAAATTTTTGTATTTTTCTTTTGAACATGCCAAGAATTATAAATATAACCATTGGTGAGATATTTATTCATTTCTTTTACTGGAATAATTCCATACGAATCAATATAAATTTTGTATCCCTTTGAACATAGAACCCAATGAGATCCATATTCTTAAGATGTTTGCAAATTAAAAATATTAATATCTGAATTTAAATAATTTATAATTTCATCTCTCATAATTACACTACATTTTAAATTTAAATCTCTAAAAATATCATGAAAATAAAAATTTGATGTGGTATCTCGACCATATTTATTCATATAATATAATCAATTCCTCTTTCATTTATTACACAATATTTAATACCTTGCTTGCGCTAGAACTTGTCAGATTGGGCTGTGCCATAGGGTCTGTAAGCCCACTTATACCGGGTTGCGCCACAGACTCTGCGAGTTCCTGCAGACCTCATCGTTTGCGCTCACACCGGGCTAATTCCGCAGAGTTGTCAGACCTGACGGAGGTGTAAACAAAAACTTATATTTTCATTATTAAAATCAATTAATTTATCTTCTTGGTCAACAATTTATAAATTTATGATCGAAATGCATCTTCTAATTATTGGTAAGTAAATCGGGGTTGATGCTTGTTGTATAATTATAAAACCACGTGGAGCTCTTCCATAAAGAAAACTATATAGAAAATTATCCTTTTTCCCATCTTGATATGTTCCTTGTATTAAATCACTTGTTAAATTTACTGATGTAATTGTAATAGATTGTTGTATGTTAATTGTCATTATGGTTTTCAATTATGCTTTGTTTTCTTTTGGGTCATTGTCGTTCTCTTAATGCCGGACGAAAGATATTTTAAAAAACTATATAGTGATAATTTACTATAGTAAATTATTGATATAGTAAAAAAATCATTTAAAAAAAATTAATAAATTTGTAAATTATCAAAAGTTATCAAAGAAAGTAACTAATCCTTTTGAATATAATCAAGTTCCGAAAGAAATTTACGCAGGGCCGGATCTATGGGTGGAGCGAGGGAGCGACCGCACCAGGCGCCAGAATCACACTGAAAAAAAGGCGCCTTTTCGATCAAATTGAAGAATAATTATTCTCAACAAAACTATCATACTGACTGTTATTATAACACGTATTTCTACATAATAATCTATATTTTGATAAATTTGCATTTTTGAGCGCTTTTGAAAATAATTAAAAATTATTTAAGATCATCAATGGGACAAGAAAGGTTAGTAGGTTTGTCTTTGATGTCCATTGAAAGCGCCATCGCAGAGTCTTTGGATTATGATGTCTTAATAAAAGATTTTGCAGAAATTAAAGTCCGCAGGGTACCATTAATTAATTAAATCATTTATTTTTTGTACATAACAATAATCTAAAAATATATAAATAGTTCATTAGAAAGTGTATGTTTTTATTTAAATCTGCAGCTATTTCATCAAATTTGACTTTAACAATATAGGCGCCTTTTCAAGAAGTTTGCTCCAGGCGCCAAAATAGTACCATCCGGTTCTGAATTTACGCTTAATTAACTTAATCGGAGAAACACAGAAGTTCGAAGAAAATATATAAACCAATTTTGGCCAAAGAAAAAACAAATAGTAAAATATTCGAAAACTATTAACGAAGAAATTTTATCTAATTCAAGTATCATTTTCTCTATTAATAAATTTGTAAATTTTATTTTATTATTATCTGTATACTACATGTAGATCAGCAATGGCCAACCGGTGGCCCGCGAAGCGTTTTGATGTGGCCCGGACACAATTTTAAACATCAAATCAATAATTGTCTTTTTTAGAATTCATATTCGAATTAAGCATGTTTTTAATTTTAAAAATTGATTCTAAGTTTACTTGAATCGTAAAAACGAGTTATATTTATTTAAATGAATTTATTGTGGCCCGTGATAGTATTTTTCCGAAAATTTGGCCCTTCGATTGATTTGGGTTGGCCACCACTGATGTAGATAATACATACACTACATACACGCACCCCGATTGTCCCACCACATATTTTTATAGGTGACTCTATAAACTCTACAAATCTTCCTAACATAAATTGGCAACTGAAAATAATAATCAACATAATATAGTATATATATATTTATAAAACATAACTATAAATAGGGTAAACAAATAAGATAAAACAATCAGATAAATTGTTTAAATTCCCAATATTCAAGATTTTATTTCCTTGTATTTTATTATTTTATTACATCAGTTTGAAATATTGATAATTTCTTCTCCATATTCACTTGAACTATAGATTTGTTTTATTATTTATTATTTTATTTTATTTTATTTATTATTATTTATTATTTTCAGGAAAAAAAATAAAATATTCTTGTTTAATTGATAAATATATCTTTGATGATAGACGATCAATTTTGAAATTAACCGGGTCTTGATTATTGAATGTTTTTTTCACTAATTCAATGAATAATTTGAATAAAACATCCAACTCATAGTTTTCATAAACATGTACAGTATTAATATAAGGTTTGGATGTTTTACCTTTTTAAAATCCCCACCACTTTTTATTTTATCAACATTGGTTCTTTCAGGTTTCACTTTGTGTGATTTTGAAATCTATTTATACTAAAAATATTAAAAATACAAAATAGTAAAACTGCTCTGAGAGGAAAAGATGTTTGTTTTTTTATACAACTGTCCTCTCAGCAGTTTTTTTTGATCCGGATCTTTTATTTATTTTAACATCTTTCATGTATCGAATTAATTCTAATATACAAGTTGGCCAGACTCATATCAGACTCAATTCAATACTTGTATTGTGCTCTTATCACTTCTTGCTCTCAAAGGCGATTTCAGCGGTGATTTAAATGCATTACCGAAAGTTTCGAAGGAGCTTCGAAAGAATACCGGATGAAATTCAAACAATTCAGGGATCGATCCCAGGTGTATTGGAAAGAGTTGTGGCGACGCTTTGGGTTCGCAACCACATCCTGTTCAATATATTATTTATTTCATATTTAATTTTTAAATTACTTAAAAAATACTAATACACACAAAAACATATTAATACACACACATATGCACTATTTATTTTATAATATATGGTGAATTAAAGTTTATGTTGCATTTGTGTGCGTTTTTTTTGCTTTTGACATTGGGTGTTTGTATGCCCACACAGACGCGATCAGTGTAATTTTGGAGCATTGTATTATCGACAATTGTCGAATGATATCGAATTTTTGGATTTTTATGAAGTTTGGATTTTATATCAGTTGTTTAAATTTGGTAGGTTTTGTGATTGTTTTGAAAATAAATTTTTGTAAATTTGTTTAATGGCTACGATTAATACAGATAATTACTATTATCATAAATGCAACAGGGACGTTCACATATCTCAGGATGGTAAATGTGTGACGTGCAATGATGAATTTATTGAAAGAATTTAATCTGATAACTCAATGGAAAGTGATGATGATGCATTGAATTTTTTTCATATTATTCGTCATATTTCTGGTGGAAGTACTACAAACGAAACGGATGGTTCCTTTTATATTACTCCAAGAGATCCTGATAACAGAAATAGTGTTTTTGGCCAACTAATATTGTTGAGTTTTTATTTGTAAGTCGGTCCTTTCTCTGACTCCTCGTGTCCTTATTTTACCAAATCAATGAAAACTCAACACAGAATAACTTTATTCGCTTTTTATCACAATTACAATTTGTCACTATTTGCACCTTTCTCTCAATTTGAATTTGGTTTGCTAAGGTAAGAAACCCAAGGGGTAATTACCTTTTCTTCTACAATCTAGTTTCTTTATAATTCACAAATTTCCTCTTTTGACTTGTCCTTGCAGGATTTTCTGTTTAGCTTTTTCCTTTTTCTCTTCGACCAAATGGCGGCTTGCTCATTTCTAAGCTCTCCTTTTATACTGTTTTTAAGAGGCCAATTATCTAACAAAATGAAATTAATTGTTTCCCCGGGCACCCTAAGTAAATTTTGAACGGTTCGACAATTATTTTAATTTATTTACCCTCCAATTATTATTCGAATTGTTATTCCCTTATCTGGTGTCTCGAGTCTCACTGCGCATCGGGTTTTCTTCAGTGCTCGGGTTTCCCATGGGCTCGGGCTTTCCATTGGCTCGGGCTTTCCATTACAGATTAATTAATTTTAATTAATTTGTTTTTCTTTATTAACTTTTTCTATGGTCACCCTATTACATTTTTATTATGCTTTCTAACCTCGTCTAACAATTTGGCATTCAACCATACCCGATACCCCCGTTCAATATTGATTTTTAATTTTTATTAAATTTTAATTAATTTTGTACTTATATTGATTTTACCAATTTTTGTTCTGCTTTCTGGTACCCTGTGAAATTTATTTTGTTTTTGCTCTAACTCAACATATCTCCCCCCTTTAATTAAGATTCGTCCTCGAATCTATCTGATTATTAATTATTTATTAAGATGGTAGAGTATTCTCAATACCATAATGATACTTTATAATAATTTTATTATATACTTTTATTATTTTATTCAGAAAACTGGTAATCCCTCTAAACAATTTAAAGTATCAAAAATGATATTGAAATAAATATTTCAGAAGCCTTTTCAATTCTCAAATATTTGTTCAATGGATTTTTGTCTCAGTTGAAACAATAATTATAAAATTTATTTATGATATTTAACAGCGTGAAAATTTCTTTTTGTTTTACTCATATTGAAAAACTTTAAATATTAATTGATGAAAAATACCATTTATTGATAACCGACTGGAATGGCTATTATATTGTTTCGTTTGTGGGATTTATTTATTTCTAATGGTGACCTTTCCAGCATAATTGTTACTAAATTGTTGATGATTATGATAATAATGATAATAATAATAATAATAATAATAATAATAATAATAATAATAATAATAATAGTAGTGGAAGAACCATGCACCCCAGCACCCCCACCCTAAGAAATAGGCTCTATTTCTACATATTTTCATACTTTAACCCTCTTATTTTAGTAAAAAACATCATTCTTTATCATTTTTTATTTTTAAGCCCCAAGACCTATACATTTAGCTTTTTAACATAAAAACTTCAAACTAGATCAATGTGTTTATAGATTAATAAGTCGGGTGAGGATGCTGGGGTGCATGGTTCTTCCACTACTATAGCCAGATTGCAAGACGGCCTTACTTAAAAAATTAAAAATGTGATTCAAGTTCTTTAATTCTTTCCTTTAATTCTTTAATCTTATCTAGTCTTTTATCAGCAACCTTTACAGCATTAATATAAAAATGTCTATATTTTTCATTTTCTATCATTAATTCATTAATTAATGGATCTTCTCTTCTTTTCATTCTATTATGTTTAACTTCAGTCAATTCCAGTCTCATTCTTTCATTCATTTTTAATAAATATATTTTTTATTGATTTTTTAATATATAAAAATGAATAATATAAATCTTAAGATTCATGAAAAAAATAAATTAAATCTTGATTATAATAAAGAATTTACTCATGATATCAAGAAAATCGATCTCCTTAAAATCTCTCCAACTTCAGGATCTATTGCAAATTTAAACCGTAGAGGAGATATAGTTTTTCAAAGTCTTCAAACCTCAAATCCTATTGATATTTGTAATGCAAAATTATATTATAAAGTTGAATTAGAAATTGAAGCAGGAAAAAAAACAACCTTGGAAAATAATTTCTTTCCAAATTTATTCAACAGCATGAGATTAAAACTTGGATCATCAGAAATTGAAACCATTCTTCATCCAGGAGTATATTCTACAATGTTAAACTTTATTTTAACAAGTGAAGATTATAAAAATGAATATGGAGAATTTACAGGATGGATTCCTGATACAGATAATGGAACAGTTGATTCTAAAAAAATAGATGAAGTAAAAGCTAAAAATATTGGATATCGAAAACGGCTTGAACTTTATAAATTGAATAAATTTGAAGGTTATTTTGAATTAAAACATTTATTCGGATTCCTTCAAAATTATAACCGAGTGCTTCATAATGTTTTTATAGAACTCATTTGTAATCGAATAGAAAATGATAAATTAATATTTTATGGAGAAGCAACTGCAACAACAAAATTAAAATTATCAACACTTGAACTCCATATACCTGAATGGACATTAAACCCACATTCTGAAATCAAACTCCTTGAAAGATTAAATTCCAACAAATCTATAAATGTAAATTATTTAAATAGAATCTGTAGTGAATTCAGCATAACAGAAGGGACAACATATTCTATAAAGGTGGCCAATCTAGCTTACCGACCAAGATACATCTTGATAGGATTTAAAGATGGAGATCCTTCATTCACAAAGAATAATAATCTATTCATTCAAAAGATTGCTGATGATAATTTAAAATCAATTCAAATTCAATTGAATAATTCTTATTATCCTATAAATCGAATGGAATTTAATATTAAAAATAATGAAAACATATTCCCTTATCTCAATTATATTGAAACATGTAAAGATTTTAAAGCTGAACCACAATTAAACCTAGAAGATTTCAAAAATTTATATTCTATATTTTGTATAAATACCTCTGACCAAGATGATCGATTAGCTATAAATAATGTGGACATTACACTTCATATAACAAAGGATTCAGGTTTTAAAGCCAAAGTATATACATTAATATTAGAAGAAAAGAATATAGAAATGAAATTATATGGTGAAAGATTTCAATTATTGAAAATGTTAGGGGGGATTCCTTATAAGTAGATTCCCTCATAAAAAACTTTTTAAAATGAGTAAATATTGGACATGTGAAAGTTGTAATTGTCAAGTTACAAGACATCACAAAGCAAGTCATCTTAAAACTAAAAAACACCTTGGAGGAGACCTTCAATCTTCAAAAACAATGTCCAAAGTCCTTAAACTTTTTACTACAGAAAAATATCCTGGTGAAAGACATTTATTCCATCATAATTATACAGGACCAGGAACTCGATTAGACATCCGATTGGATGAAAATAATAATCCTAAACCTGGAGAACTTCCAGTAAATCGAGTTGATCAAGCAGCACTATCACATGACATCTCTTACAACTCTGAAGACATTAGAGACAGACACCTTGCAGATGTGAATTTAATACATGATTTAAATAATATCCAAAGACCAACAACTCAAGAAAAGATTCAAAGAGCTTTAGTTAAATTAGCAATGAAAGGTAAAATCTTTATTGGCTTAGGACTTCCTATGGGTGTAGGACTTCCTAGAAAAGCAAAAGATGTTGCTAATAAAAAGATCCTCGAACAAGCAGAGATTGAAAGAGCCAAGACTAGTTTACAAACCCCAACAGAATCAGAAATAAAATATGCTAATGAATTACACCATGAATTTAGAAAAAATAAAAAATATTTAAAAGTTCAAGTACATGAAAAAGATCAAACATGGTCTGCTGATTTAGTCTTTATGCCCAAATCATCAGACCCTGAAAAATATAAAATAATTTTAACAGTAATAGATTTATATACAAGATTTGCTTTTGCAAGGTGTTTAGAAAATAAAACAGGATATTCAATTACAGAAGCATTTGAAAATATATTTGAACAACATCAAAGAATTCCAAAATATTTATGGTGTGATAAAGGAACAGAATTTTATAACAAAGTTTTTACAAAGTTTTTAAATGAAAATGATATTAAATTATATTCAACAGAAAACGAAGGAAAAGCAGTTGTGGTTGAAAGATTAAATAGAACATTAAAAATAAAATGTGGAAATATTTTACTGCTATTGGAAAACAAAAATGGAACAATGAATTGTTACAAAAGATTGTAAATGAATATAATAATGATGTACATAGTTCTATAAAATCAACACCTTTAAATGCTTCCATGAAGCCTGAAACAGTTAAAGTGGTAAATATTGAAAATGATGTTATTGTTGATACAACCCCTATAAAACCAAAATTTAAAATTGGTGACCGCGTAAGAATATTTAAATATAAAAATAAATTTGAAAAAGGATTCACAGCAAAATGGACAAATGAAATTTTTATTATAAATAAAATACATTATACAACTCCGATAACATATGGTATTATTGATTTAAATAATGAAAAAATATTAGGTAGATTTTATAATAATGAACTACAGAAAACAGATTTCTGAACAGATTTCTGAACAGATTTCTGAACAAGTTAAAACAAACTTGCTGACATTTCAGATTCTTCTCTATCCAAATAAATATAATTATATTTTTCTTTCCAATGATTATCAACAAACATATCAAACATATTCTTATCAGGTTCAACATTTGAAAATAAATCATTATAAATCATATTCTTATCACGCTTGTCTAATTTAAAAAATATAAAACAATTAGAATTATTTCTTATAGAGTTTTTATCTAAAGCATAATATGTTTGAGATATATAAATAACATTACAATTATTATGTCGACCTCTTGTAAAGTAACTCTTTTGAATCTCTTGATTTTTCATATTAACAACATCATCAAATATAACTAGATTCTTTTTATCTCTAGGAAGTAAATCACAATGTAAAACATCTTCAGGTTTATTAGAGAATAAAACTTGAATCCCTTCTTCATTATAGATATAATCATTTTTATTACTAATATCTGATTCTAAAATCATTTCCTTGTACCAATCAACCATATCACAAGGTTGAAAAACTTCTTCAGGACATCTATGTTGATTTTTAAAAATATCAATTATAGCTTTTTTAGTTAATTTATTTTCAAATCCACATTTCAAAAGTTGTAATTCCGGTTGGTTAATGGTTGTAGAATAAAAGATTAAATTATTATAATCCAAAAAACCATCTTCTAATAACATTCTCATAAGAAGAACATTCTTTCCACATCCAGAAGAACCAACAATTAATAATCTAAAATTATCAGGAATATTTTATTATTAAATTTACTCTTATGTCTATTTAAAATTGGTTTCCAAATATCCGGAGGTCTTCGATTATCCATTTTATTTATTATAAAATGACAACAGGGGAACTTTCGGAAGAATCTTTAGAGCAATCCCTACAAGAATTAATAAATTCAAATAAAAATAAATCGGTTGTAATCTCTGGTAAGAAATATTTTATTGGAAAACATGTAAAAGAACAAGTAAAGGAGAGGCAAGCAAAGGAAGGGGGAATTCTTCCATTGGCTGCACTAATACCAGCTATTATTGCTGGAATAACTGGTGCTACAGGAATCTCTGCAGGAATAGCAAAAACTGTAAGCAATTCAAGAGATGCTAGAAATAAAGAATTAGAAAAAGAAAAACTAGAAGCTGAGATTAAGAATTTAAAGGGGTCTGTTGGAAAAGGTCTCTATCTTAATCCATATGAGGGAGGGCCTGTTGGAAAGTGGGGCCAAGGTCTCTATCTTGATCCTTATAAAGGTCGTGGTTTAAATGATTTTTTAAAAAATCAAATTTCAACATCTAAATCTTTATCTTCAAAAGATAAAGATGATTTTAAAAAAATATGTAAATCTTTAAAGAATGGGTGTATTTGTAAAAGTAAAAATGGAAAGGGTTTATACTTGAAACCCTTCCCTCCAAGGGATTCTCCAAAATAACACCATTTTAATACCATTAAAATGGTATATGAAGAAAGATTAGCACTTTTAAAAAAAATACAATCAGAACAAGATAACTATAATAAAAAAGATGCAACTCAACACACTGAATCTATAATATTAAATGAAGTATTAACTAAACAACAAAAGCCAACAATTAAAGCTATAGAGGGACTTATCCCTCCTCGTCTGGAACTGCGTAAAGCTATAGAACCCCCTAAAAGGGAATTACTAAGATTAGTAGGAAAACGTAGAAAGACTACTGATTTAGAAGAAGATGAATTTCTTTCAAGATTAACACCTCATAAGACCCCAATTAATTTTAAAATTAATACATCACTAGCTCCATCAATTATACCTACTATAGGTTATGATCCTAGAGGTTTTCAAACAATAACAATTAATAATCAAAAATTTTATATATATTTAAATTCAGAAAATAATCCAGCGATTATTTCAACAAATACTTTTAGGAATAGAGAGCGTATAGACATTGAACTTTCAGATGATTTTCATGGATTAATTTCTGGATATCCCCCAGATAATGTTAAGAATGAAGAAATTGATAAATATTTAACTTAATAAAATTAATAAATAGTAGTCCTAAAGCAAAATATATTCAAGATTTAAAGAAATATAGAGATAGAGATAAAACAATCCCTCAAATTCAAATCATTGAAGATTCCTCAGAATTGGATTCCTCAGAATTGAACTTATCAGATGTTGAACTATCAGAGGGGTATAAGGAAGGACAGGGATTTCGCTGGAACTGTGTCAATCTTTTTATTGAATTAAGAAAACTTTTAATCTGCAAGGAAAGCAGGACACAATAATTTAGATTCTAATATTTTAAAGATTTCTAAAAAATTGTTAAAACAAGGAATGATTTCAAAAGATAAATTTATCAAGTATACAAAGTCTAAATAACTCCTTTTGAAAATGATGCCCTTGAAAATGATGCCCTCGATATTAGATTTTTTAAAAACATTTGGAATAAATGCAAAAACAAAATTTTGATTTAAAAGATTATGCAAGAGATTTAAATTTAAAAATTAAAATATTAATGAATGATGAATTATCAACTCTAGGAGACACTCTAGGAGAAAAAAATATAATAATCAATTATCAAAATTCAAATGAAAAAGGATCTCATTGGGTTGTATATATAAGAAATCTATCTACTTTGATTCTTTTGGGATTAAACCTACTAAAGAAGTTGAAGATTATCTCTCGAAGGGTTCCCCGAAGAGTTCCCCGAAAGATTATATTTTTAACTCTTTACAAGTTCAACCTTGGAATACTAAAATATGTGGCATCCTATGTTTATATGTTTTGTATAGATTAACCAGAAGGAAGAGGACTTTGAATTTATAATTCAAGAAATTTATAATGATTTAAAATCTCTATTATAAAAATGGAGTCTTACAAACCTTTGGATGATAATTTAAAAAAAATGGTAAACATTATGTCACATAAATATTCAAGAACTTTATTAATAAATTCAAAAGAATCAGATTTTACTATAAATTTTGAAGATTCAATAAATTTAGATCAAGATTTAAATTATGAATTAGGACTCCTCTGGTTTTCCTGTTTTAATACTATTTTTAATATAAATAAAAATAATAATGTTTTTGGGATGATGATTAAAGATGAAAACAGTGAATTATTTTAGTGCATACCATATTTTATCAATCGAACCAGGATCATATGAAATAATAGATTTAGCTAAAACAATTCTAAAAGAAACAAATGGAAAAGTAGAAATAAAAATAGAGAATCAAACTTCAAAATGTATTGTAACTTTAAAAAACGTTGGACTTGATGTTACTAAATCTAGTTTCTTTCATAGTATTTTAGGTTTTGAAGTTAAAAAATATAAATCAACATCTCCTATTAAATCTAAAAATATTATACAATTAACAAATACAAATTCTATAAATATAGAGTGTGATTGTATAATGGGATCATATAATAATGGTAAACATGCAAATATTTTATATTCCTTTCCTTCTAATACCGTGCGAATGGGATTAAAATAATTGAAAGAATGAATCCCCCAAATTATTTACCTTTATGTAGAAAAAATATAATGGATATTAGTTTTAGAATTGTTGATGAAAATGGAGAGTTAATTAGTTTTAATGGAGAAAAGATTTCAATGTATTTACATTTGAAACAGGTATAAGGATTTAATGTTATAAAATGAATTCTAGTTTTAACAAGTTGGATTATATAATGATGGATTAAAAGATGAAGATGTTATATCTCTTACAGAAAAGAGATATATTAATGAAAGAGGTGATTCAATGAAGGGAGACTTAAGTATGAATGGACACAAGATAAAAGATTTATCTTTACCAATTGGTGAAGCTGATGCAGTTAATAGAGAATATGTAGATAAAAAAATAATTGAAATTAATAAATTACAAACACAGATAGAGAGTAAAATTAAAGCTTTAACAGATGGTTATGATAATTTAGAATCCAAACTTAATAAGGATGAAAGACTTAATACTAAATTTAATACAATATATAATATAATAAATGAGATGATTACATCATTTAATAAAAGAATTTCAAATTTAGAGTCTCATGGAACACACATTAACACCACACATAGTATTAGAAAAAGAGCTGCTGAATTAGAACAGAATAAAACATTATTGCCTAATAGCTTTAAACATTTTATAGAACCAAGTTTAATAACAACAAACAGTAAATCCTGGAGTGTTTTTATGGTTGTAAAAATCCTTGATCCTTATTTCCTTTTATTTGATGATGATGGTCAAACAATGAAATGGTTTGTGAATGATAATTATAATACTAAACTCAAAAAGGGTGATGTTATAATTACTGGTTATGATTTAACACATGGATATTGGCGTGGTAAAACCCATTCAGGTAAAACTAATCCATACAAAACTAAAAGTAAGAATTTTATTTTTAAAAGCACACTTGTACAATATATAGATTTAATATTTTATGAAAAAAGGTTGATGGTAATGAAGTTTATAATGCATTGAAGGAGTTGTATAAAGACATTCTCTCAACACGAGTTTCTTATGATATGAGAGCATTAATACCACATAATAAAGTCTTATTTTTTTAATTATTCTATTAAACCCTTATTAAAAATGGAAAG
This sequence comes from Schmidtea polychroa, assembly GCA_959609185.1. Classification (NCBI taxonomy): domain Eukaryota; kingdom Metazoa; phylum Platyhelminthes; order Tricladida; family Dugesiidae; genus Schmidtea; species Schmidtea polychroa. The sequence continues at coordinate 60,129 of CAUHTR010002159.1, forward strand.
TGAGATACCAGAAGTAAGAAAAATTTACCCAGAGATCCCTTCCGCTCCTTCAGAACTTGAAGTCATGAGGGTGAAAGAATTTAAATCTGAAACCTTACATTTAAAAGACTTACTTAAGCATTATAAAAAATTAAAAATCGATGGAATAGAGGAGATACAGTTTTAAAGATTATAGGTTTATCTTTAGGATTTACATCTGCAATCTTGACAATAATTCTTCCTTTAACACTTCCAGTCTTAAGTCTTGTTCCTGTTGTACTCGGAAGTATTTCTGTTGCAGACGGATTCTTGACTGAGATGGTTTCAGTTGACTTATACTTCAAAAAAGAAAAGCTTATATCGTGAAGTATGTCAAAGTATAGAATTGGGGATTTCAAAATTATATTTATTCCAATTGAAGGCTTTAGAAGATGGAATCCTAACAGATGAAGAAATAATGAAATCAAAATGCAATTATTCAAGATATAAAAATGAGGTTATAAGATTAAAGACAGCGGGCAAGTTCAAGGAGAGAGACAAAAAAGATTCAAAGAGAAAAATGGTTAACACAATATTAATAGTATTAAAATGGATGTCTTTTTTGAAAAAAGTGGATCAAGTTGCACTAGCTGATACTTCTAATTTAAACATGTTTTTATTAAAGAAAAAGCTTTTGAATTTACAAGGATTTTGAGTGAAAATCCTAGTTTTACCTCAAGATCAGATTTGTAAATGATGGGTATTTCAAATTCTACTATGAGAAGAATAAGAAATGATTTAGGAATACCATCACCTTTTAGACGTGTTAAAAAGAAAAGAAAGTCTGGGGGAAAGTCCGAAGGAAAGTCTGAGGGTCTGAAGTCTGAGGGTCTGAAGTCTGAGGGTCTGAAGTCTGAGGGTCTGAAGTCTGAGGGTCCTGAAGTCTGAGGGTCTGAAGTCTGAGGGTCTGAAGTCTGAGGGTCTGAAGTCTGAGGGTCTGAAGTCTGAGGGTCTGAAGTCTGAGGGTCTGAAGTCTGAAGGAAAGTCTGAAGGTCTGAAGTCTAAGGGTCAAGGGTCTAAGGGTCGTAGGAAGAATCATGTTTGTAAGGATACTTTAGCATCTGGAACAAGAGATTCTGAAAGAGATTCTGAAAGAGATTCTGAAAGAGATTCTGAAAGAGATTCTGAAAGAGATTCTGAAAGAAATTTTGAAAGAGATTCTGATGAAGAATTAGAGAATGTTTTAAATCGTGCCTTAATAAATGGAGGGTCTTAATTCTGGGAAACCAATCTCTGATGATTTATTAGATTTAATAAGAAATAATTCTTCTATTAGAAAGAACTCAAAAGCTGCATTAGCAGAATATAAAGGAAAATCTTTAGCAACTCAAGCTTTGTATGGAGAACAATTGGTTGTTAGAATGCCAGCAATACAACGTTTAATAGAGGTTTTAGGAGAAGATTCTATGAATGCAAATGAAGAACTTACTCAAGTAAAAGAGGAAAGAGATTATTTATTTAAAAAAGATTGAAGACATTGATTCTGAATATTTAAGAAGAATGTCTAAAGAGATTATATTTATAAAACATTCAGCTGAGGAAAAACAAGAAAAATTAAGCAACGAGTATTGAAACTATTAAACAAATGATAATAATAATCTGTACAAGATATAAAGTCTTACTATCTTTCTGGAACTTAAGAAATTCAGAGATTAAAGATTGAAATAATGTTTTAGATAAAATAATTTTTGAATCATTAAAATATGATTTTATATTTTCACACATTAATTTTAAATCCTCCATTTTTTTAATTAAATAAATGAATACAGATCTTTCTATTCTTAAATCACATTTAATTCAAAATCAAGAAGATTATGAGAATAAAACAATGGAAGAAAAAGAAAAATATGGTAAAGATTTAATACTTAAATATTATAAACTAATATATACTTCTTGGTGTTATAAATCACTTCTTACACCTGAACAAATATTAGAGGCAGAGACAAGTGCAGAAGAAGGATGGTGTTTAGATTTAGATCTTGAGGAAGGTGACTTTTATTCAGTGATGATTCTGGTTATGAATCTGATTACACCAATCGTAATTGATTTATAGGAGTATCTACAGTGATAATATCTTTTAACACTAATCTATGAGTTTTAAATTCTTCTGGTGATAAATTCTGGATATATTCTGGATCGGTATTAAAATATTTAAGTTCTATAGGTTTTACATTTTGAACTTGATTATATAAAGATGACTCGGGCTCAAGGTATTGGATTTCAACATTTGCAATATCGAGATCGGTAATCTCCAAGTCATAAATTTTATTTATTCATCTAGCTTTTTTATTATTGGAATTAAATCATTTCCAATAGGTAATGTTGTCTTTAAATCTGATAATATAAATCTCTTATCATCATAATTTGTTATGGCGATTTTATTACATTCTTCAAGATACATGTTATGTTTCTCAGATTTCAAATGATGAGTCTTTGCTATTTTATTTTTATAGTTTATGTTTAGTGAGTCCTTGTATTCTTGGTGAGTAAAGGTTTTGATACAGATTTTTGTATCCCCTTGCTTTTATTCTCTTTATATATCCTTGGGACCTCTGGGAACCTAACTTCTGGGAATACAGGATATTCAAATGTGTGATCTATCTCTTCATCACCGGTTATAATTTTTATTGTATGTTCTTTCATCTTTAGTTTATCTTTCCATTTCAAGTGAATATTGTTTTGGACGAATAAACACTCCTCCAGTTATTGGAGTATTTGGTTTTTCATCTTTGAAGGTGAATAATTCTCCAGAGTTGTTATTAATTTATTTAAGGTTTCAGAGTTACTTATTTCCTTTTTTAAATTTTCACTATGAATTTTAAAAACATACTATCAGTGTCCATAGCATGCATAGATATTCGATCTTTAAAGTGGGGTACTAGAACATCATAATAAGTCTCATACATCTGCAGCTTTGAAAGTTCTAAAATTGTAAAACCTATAAAGATTGGTTTATTATATGTTTTTACAGCGTTTTTAATCTCTATAGCTATAAGATTGCTACAGAATATTTCTGCATTTTTAAATGTGGGCTTTCCAATTATTCGATTATATTTATTAAGATCATTAGGTGTATTTGTTAAAAGTTCTACTCGGGTATATTTATCAATATTCTCCATGGTCTTTCCAAAGACTGCATTGTTTAAAAGTTTATAGATCATATCAAGGAATTGGTTTCCAGATTTCTTTGCCATGTTTCTTTTAGATATATTTCCTTCAATGAATTTTTTCATAAAAGGAGCTTGTCTGAATTTTATAATACTATGAACCTTTTTAAAAACCATTCCATGTGATAGGTAAAATTGGAGTAAGCGATAATGACAAAGATAAAATGTTTTATCAGTTTGATCACATAAAAGTTTTTTTATTTGGTTTTCTATTCGGAGCATCGGCCATTTTGCTAGTTTTCTTCAAGAGATCTTTCTATCTTATAAGGAGCAAATGGACAATTCTAGTTCTAGTATTTTATTACATCTGGATCTTCAGATCACATTCTATCACATATCCATATTTTTGAATTTTTTGTGTTTTTA
>CAUHTR010002160.1:0-64655 GCA_959609185.1 Schmidtea polychroa
TTCATTGGCCATATCACTATTGATTTCCTGTTGCGGTTGATTGACATTATCGAGTAATTCGATGCCATCTGTCAGTATTGCACTGCTTGCCTCTGCTGCTTCTCCTTCCTTATTACGGTCTGGGAGACAGATTTGCTTGGTTGAGATAACATTTTCAACTGGTATTGATATTCACTTGCGTTTCAAATTTCTGCGCATTGATTCTGCCACAGTGGTAACGGTGGGCATAGTTTTTATCGATTACGATTTTCACAGGCGAGACGGGATATGATTGAATACATGTTGGGAAACCGTTGCTTGCATCACAATTTATCGATTCCTTCTTCTCTTCTTCCTCCTTGATCGATCTCAAAATAACAAATATATAATCGATACTAGAGGGATTCATCCGCAAATTGTGAGAGCGAATGAAAATCGAAACCTAATTGTCATCGCTGGTTTAATAATAAAACAGGCTCTTATAAAACTTCCTGAAGCACTCGCGGGAATGATTGTACCAATCGCCGTCAAGGATCCATGCAATCAATGCGTCCATTATTGTGCTCATGGCACCCAATCCTTCCAAGTTCAAATCGATACCGCCAAACATTATCTCATAGCAATGAGCACCGTCATCGATCACACCGATATAGATTTTATCCGAATGCTCGGGTGGATCCGCAAGCTCACACAGATCAATACATCATCGGAACTGCTCCGAAATGAGGGGAGCGATAAGAGCTTGTTTACACAGAGTGCTGTTGCCTCCTTAGGCATGTTGCGCTGGAACCATTCGTGCACGACCACCTCCAAATGGTGCAACTCTGATTTGGTTCACTTTTCATATTCTTAATTATCGTTATTTAACTCGTTTTTCCTTAAACAAATAAATAAAATTTGACTTTGATTTCCAGTTTGACATAATGCTGTCACACTGGGAAATCTGTTAAAAGTTTCATGATAATTAATGGGGTAAATAATTTTTTAAATAATTAATTAATGAGGTAATATTAGTTGTGCTCTAAAATATATTTATTTTGGAAACTAAAAATCCTAGGTTGTGCTCTAAAAGGATTTAAAAGATCACATAATTATTTTAATACAGCTGTTGTTTAAAATGAGCTATAATTGTAATTAGATGAGATCCTAAAATAGATAATCGAATGGAATTAAATGGAATCTTAAAATTATTAATTTTTTAATATATTTCATAGCTAACTTTTATTTATTTAAGAGCACAGGTAATATTAGAGGACAACATAGATTTTTAGAGTACACTTAATAGCCACCCATTAATTAATTACTTTTATTTGATAAACATTGTGCTAATAAACCCATTTTTATTTTATAAATTAAATTTTTCATTTGTTGTACAAAGACATTTTTTTACCATTTAAGAAAGCCTATATTATTTTATGAAAGAATAATTTTTTTATAAAAAATGAGCGCGAACATAGAGGTGCAAAACCACTGCAGTTGTATTACAATAATTTAATAATAATAATTTAACAAGATGTTGCCCAATGATGTTGATACGATTCATGTACTTTTTACAGAGGAAAATTGGTTCTTACTAGATGACCATAGTTACTGAAGACCTTTTCAATTTCTTATGTCAAGAGGTTACAAAGATGAAAATGACAATAATCCACGGAAATCAAAAAAATGACTTCATAAGAATTATTTTGCTAAATTAATGGTTCTTTATTTTAAGATTAATTTACAGCATTTATTTTTAATATTATTATTATTATTATTATTATTATTATTATTATTATTATTATTATTATTATTATTATTATTATTATTATTATTATTATTATTATTATTATTATTATTATTATTATTATTATTATTATTATTACAGTATTATAAGAAATTTTTTTTTCCATTTTATATATTAAAAAGAGCTTAAAGACTGTAAATCAGTAAATATATCAATGTTTTTGATATTCACGAATTTTCGGCACTGCCTTTTTCGAGTGACTTTCTTATAGTCGAAATTTTTTTCATCTGTATTAATTATATTATTCGCAGTAAAAGGCTTAAATTATCATTTAATTGTTTTTAAATTTAATTAATGCTGCTACTAAGTAATCATCACTTTATAACACTATTATTATTATTATTATTATTATTATTATTATTATTATTATTATTATTATTATTATTATTATTATTATTATTATTATTATTATTATTATTATTATTATTATTATTATTATTAAAATTTAGAATATACATTGATTGAAAAATAATTAAATGGAATGATCCCAAAACGTGAACAAAAAATATAATTTCTAAAAGAATATACCACTAAAAGGTTTCGTTAGACCGGCATTTATTTAGCAAAAAGACAACAGTCAACTTAATTTATTTAAATTATAACATGAAACTTTTTAATTAATCCACATTTCTGCTTTCTGCCGCACGTCAGTGTGTAAGACATGAGAAAAAAACACCGAAACATTTTCCAGCACATAATTTTGGGTTTTATTCGTTTTTTTCTCCCTCCACAGTAATAAATTTCTCTACCGATTGTGTTCGTTATCGCCGGAAACGGACAGTAAAACTCTTTAATAAACGAATCGCTGAAAAACAAATCATGTCCAAAAATTTATACAAACTGTCTATCGGGATATTTTCCACGGCTTTGATCATTTCCCAATGCATAGCTTCGGTGAAATCAAAGACAAATTAAATAGCAATTTCCCTCTTCGCCTGTTGAATTTTATTTTTTCTTTTTCACAATTACAAAACATGAATGGATTGCGTCACCCAGTTCTGGGAATGGATTTTTAACTGCTCAACGATATAAAGGAAAAAGAAGAGAAAAAAGTCACCAATAATATATATTTTGAATAAAAAAAAGAAAAAGAAAGAAATCGCTATCTCCGGGGAGCATTTGTAGGGATCAGTAGTGAAATAGGTTTAATAATATCCACTTCGATGGTGGAAATAGTGAAATCTTTATTATCCATTAACAGTATCCGCCGCTGTTGATTGGTAATGCCTGATGAATAGAAACCATGCCTTTGATCTATGCCGGCATTTTTAGAATTTGCTGGTGCTACTAGTAGAGCTGTCCACGGTCTATCTGCCAATTGGTTAATGCTATACATTACTACTAGCCGCTGCTAAATGTAGCACACCCACTCATGGTGATTTGCTGCTATGTATATTCCATCTTTTAATTATTCATTTACAGGTTTGTTTGTATATCAGTTGTAGATTTTTATTATTATTATTATTCAAATTTAACTCACTGAGTTTGCGTATGCTTGACAAGTCTTTCCAAAATTCCTTCTATCATTTCAATCCACCCGACTGTCGATATGCAATGAAAAATCTCAACGTCGATTATTCGCTATATTCACAAATACAAACCCGGTTTCCGAATTCGAATCCAACATTGGCCGACACTAACAAACCACCCCCCGGAAACGGTTTCAGCTCACCGCCTTCAACCAGCTCATATTCGACTTTCAATCCCGACACGACAATAATGAGCAATTTAAATTTCGCTCAAACTCCGAACAATTCGCCACAGATTTCATCGGAAAATCCCGCAAAACCCAAAACGAATTTTCCCGCTTTTCCATGGATGCAGAAATCCAATACGAGAAAAAGTAAAACAAAAAATTGAAAATAACAATGATAATTTTTATTTATTTTTCTTTTGGTTAATTAAATTAATTACAGACAAATCAGACAGATCAATCGAATACAAACGAAGTCGGCAAGCGTATTCTCGCCAGCAGACTTTGGAATTGGAAAAGGAATTTTATTATAACCAGTAAGATTTTTTTATTACTATTTTATTGCCGGGTTCTATTTTACAGGAATTCTAATTTAAAAACAAATTTTAATAAATTTTGTTTTAATGAACCGAAAAAAACAAAATCAATAAAATTCCAATGCAAATACAGTAATTAATTATTTAAACTGTGGGTTTCATTTTTAAAACAAAATTTCTCTAAAATTATCTGTAACAAAACTAATCGGAGAAATCAATAATTTATTTTCATAAGTAGATATTCCTAATTTTATGGAACTTTTCTACGAGAATTACTGGCGGCATTTGATAAAAGAACAAACGGCTTTGAAAAGTTAATTATTTAATGTAATAAATGGTAGAGTTAAATAAAATATTTCCCAGTCAACTAAAACAAAATACAATAAATTAAGAAAATCAATCTAGAATAGATCAAAAATCAAGTTATTAGTATTCAATACTTGTACCAATTAAAACAAGAACGCTTGAAGTAGAATTATTAATTTTCTCCCGTTTTTTTGGATAAATAATCTGCCAAAAAATACCCGATTTAATTTTAATATTTTTTTTTATTTTGAAAATTCAAAATAAATTAATAAATTAAATAGAATTTTTATTAAATATAATTGGAATTCTAAATGTAATGCAAAAAATTAATAATAAGAAAATTGTTTTAATTAATGATTTTATCTAATTTATCGGCATTGCTTAAATCAAAAGTTTTGTTGACCAATTTTTTGTTTAATTAATTAATTAGAAATAGAAAAAATAATTTATATATATTTTTTAATTTAAGTAAAGAAAGAAAAATATTGCATTTCTATGAGAATAAAATGTTAATTAATAGTTAATGTTAATTTAATTTAATTAAATTAATTAATGTTAATTTTTGACAAAGATGGTCTAGGAAAGTAGCCTTTTTAGAAAAGGTTTAGTCTTGTCAAGTGACTGAATGGGTTCACCCTATGTCCTTTTTTCCTTGTTGATATGTTCATTAGGCCGAGTGCAAAATTTTTATACGTTCCATTTGCTGTGGAGCAAAGTTTTGATTTTATTAAATGTAGAATTATTTAAGAAGAGAAAAGATTATCATTCTGTTCCGAAGTATTGCGGTATTTGTATCTATTGGATTAATGAGGAATGTCTTGATACGTTTCCTGTACCACATCTGTCTAACCATTTTATCTTCTATAATCCTGACATTATTGAATTCATACCAACTGTGTTACCTTTCTTTTTCTCTGAAATAATCCTTGTTTTCTACCACTTAACTTATGCCTTGAACATTTTCAATGACATTGAAATAATTTATAAAAACTGTACTGCATTTATTTTGAAATTCCAGTAGCATTTCATAATATTTAGAACTTTTATATTTTACATAACCACGATTTGTTGCAAACAGCCTTTTCTATTTTGCTGGAGCCACTGGCTCATTTGAAAGCCACTTTGCCGCTTACGAAGAATAATGAAATAGGATGACATCTGAAGCTAATTGATAAGCAACTTTTATTGTAAAAGGGGAACCTTTTATGCCTGCTTTTACATTATTAAAGTGAAATTTATCAGACGAGCGCTATTTATTTATCACTAACTCCTTCAGAACTGTCAGGAGGTTTCCTATTCAAAGATGATAACAATGCTCGGTCAGTTATGTGAGTAAATTTGTTGGGTTTTTAGTTAATTTAAGTCGGTAACTTCTGACTCCTCGTGTCCTTTAAATCAAAACAATAACTACCCAACGTATATTGGAATAACAAAATTTACAATCTTTTCTCAACACTTTACAATCAATAATCAAAGTTACGTTTGACCGATTCTCAGCACGGCGTTGATGCTTTGACAAAAGATAATATTCACCTTTTATTTCTTTAGATTCTCTTGACCCACGTTTTCCTCTTTTTCTGTTTGATTTGATTCTTTTTCACCTTTCCGTATTCCTATTCTATATCTTCTTTCCCTAATCTCCTTAATTCGTTTTTACCTATTTTGACTATTCTCGATTCTTCTTACCCTACCTGAGGCAAAATGCCGATTTGCTCTGATTTTCCCCTTCCTTATATACTCTTCGAAATCGGGATGACAAATGGTTATTGCCGAGCCAATCTTTCACTTGACATTTGCTTCCATGTATCTGCTTCAACTGTCACCCATAATGGTCCAACGAACAAAGATAATTAATGGCCCGTCCGACCTTTCTACATGCACTATCTTCTCCTTGCTCTTTTCTACTTAATCATTGTGTCAAGCTAATGGGCCCAAATCTTCCTTCTGTTTACTTTTCTTCTTGTTTACCCAGCTCGGGTTTCCTTCATATCTCGGGTTCTCCATTGGCTTGGGTATCCCACTAGCTCGGGTTTTCTATTAGCCAATTAATTAATTAATTAATAGTTTTCTGTTTTTACACATTTGAATGCTTTTCGACCCTTCCTAACCATTTTCTGATAAATCCCTAATCATCATCTTGTTGACCATTAGCTAATCTATACCTGTCCCGTTTTCCCAATTCGATTTCGATGATTTTACAATTTATTGATTTTTCTCGGATTTCCGGATTCTTGCCTTTCGTAATTGCTTTTGGCATTTTCTAATACTGCTTCCATCACACTTTCATTTACTATCCATTCTGTGCATGATCACGCTTTTATTTGTCTTTTCTCTTCACTTACTTTTTATTTAAATTATTAACCTAAATTTCATTTAAATTTATTTTAATTTACAGACCTCAACAAATTAAAAAATAAAAATTACAAAAATGTATCTATGATGTATCTCAGATTAGGACAGTGAATAAATATGGTCCTATAAGCATTAACAGAAAATAATAAAATGCAACGACTGTCAATTATTTCCACAAATTAAACATGAACCTTTATTGGAGCATACCTTTGCATGTGATGAGAATGACATTTTGATTTATTAAAACGTATAAAGATGTCCATTTCTCAAAAGATGAAATTCCATCAAAGTTATGTTTTGCTTCTAAAATGTTTATAAAATGATTAAATTTTAAAATGTTTCTGAGCTTGTGAAATTTTGTTTTACTTTAATTTGACATTGTAAACCAATAAATAGAGTAATATGGTTGATATTAAGGGAATGGGAAATAGCAGAATAAAATCTTATGAACTAACTCATTTCCGTAATGGTTTCTAAAAAACCACCTTAACCACCTGGTTGAATTGAATAATAGGTTATATTATTTCATAATAATCACGTAATTGTTAAATGATTAAATTTATAAAAGCTATTAATAATAATAATAATCATCATAATAATCATAATAATAATCATAATAATAATAATAATAATAATAATAATAATAATAATAATAATAATAATAATAATAATAATAATAATAATAATAATAATAATAATAATAATAATAATAATAATAATAATAATAATAATAATAATAATAATAATAATAATAATAATAATAATAATAATTAATTTTAATAAAAATCTAGCTGATATTGTAATTGTCCAACTTTATTCTTTCTTACCAATATTAAATATTTGCTTGATATTGTTGGTAAAAAGTTAGCAATCCTGTATTGAGTCAATTTTTTTGTTTTGAAATAAAGAACTCTCTTAAAATGAAAATTAAATTTATTGAGACAAGAGTTGAATGTTTTCTGAGAAACATTAATTTAATATTTATCTTTTAGTTTTGTTTCACGGGTTTCAATGAAAGGGTAAAATTAACATCTTTCTGTATTTGTACTTGGAATTTATTTTCTATTGTATTTCAGGCTAGCTTGAGTTTTTCTTTCAATTCTTCTCCTTTTGTTTTTTGAAGATTTTGATAAATTTTTCATTTTTATACCATTCAAATATTGAAATTAGTTCTGAGCTTAATTTTTTAGAAATCAACAATAAACGTTTTTTGGGAATTTAAATAGAAAAATTTTAAAATTTTGTTTTTGTGCCAGCCATAACAAAAAAGCTCCACATGTAACGCAGAATAATAGAAGAAAAATCATTCTCGTTGCTTTATCCACTAATCACGGAAATTCTGAGATTTCGAATTTATTAAAATTTAGTCACTTCATTTCCGTTAAAGATCAGAAAAAGCACCTGGATTCCGGCGTGAAAGGTATTGCCAGTAAAAAGACTAAAACACATTCTCAACAGTTATTTTATCCAGCAAGTTTAGGGTATTATCAACAAGAACCCGAACAAATCGACAAGGGCCATTTAATTTTTTAGGAAACCACATTTAAGCCTAAGACAGTTTTATTGAATAGCCTTTTATTATGCGGGTATAAGAATATGTGCACCAATTTCTATGAAAATATATTGATTTTTCTACTAAATATTTTTGTCTTCCTCAAACCCACATTTGTTTCTCGAATGGGCTCACGTATAAATTTTAAAATATAATTAATTAAAAATTTAAAATTAATTTAAATGATAAAATTGAATAAAACACTATTTATTCTAATTATATAAAATTTAAAAAAATATTTGCGGATGGAACATTTTTTAGAGAAATGTATTGTATCAAAAAATAGTATTTATTATAATTTTTCCTAATATTACTAATGACAGGGAAATGATTTATTCAGTATATATGGGGTAATGCTGTGACTATTAGAGTTTATCCAACATAATTTTCCAGTTTTCATTCAGGAAGTATTGGTCTTGAGAACTGTAAAGTTCATTGAAGGAGAGCCGTGCTAAGGTACGTTGACACCGGGGTGCCAGGTAAAAGTTACCGCCCACAATAGGCTAAAATTATTTTAGTTTAAATTTAATATTTAAAGTATAATAATATTAATCGTCATTTTAATAAGTTGTATCGATTTATATTTATAGGAGCAGCGCTTGCAAAGTAATATCTTAACACTAACAATGTTACGAATGACGTATTTTTTTTATTTTTTACATACACAATTATATAACATACTTACAGGATTTACATATTTAACTAATAAGCAATATGTTTTTACCATCATGAACGTAATAAAGATTGGGCAATTAGTATTTTTTCACCAAACTATTTTCCGCCTACCACCCGGGTGACGTGCACCCCTTTCACACAGGCTTAGTGCATTCCTGCTTCGAAGACTAACTGAACTTCCAGAAAGAAATATATAAGACATACTTGACGAATATCCTCATCAATTAAAATGATATTTTGTTAAAGGTCTTGATTATGAGATACAAAATTTAAATTATTAAATTTTAATAAATAAATAAATTGTCAAAAATCTTAAAATTATTATCAAGTAAAAAATACTGTAAAATTATTTATATTATACCACTTGCGCTATGATTTAATTTTCGGTAGCTGAGCCGCGCTCTACTATATAAAGTATCGTAAGACATCGACGCCTCACCGCGTCAGCGAGCTCAGAGGTTTGACCAGTGCTTAGCGCGAGGGTAGGGTCTTACATAAAAGATTTACACGAATATAAATAATTATTCACAACAACAACGTTGCAAACACGTCGTTTTTGTTTTTGCGACAAATACTATCGACGTGATATACACGTCACTTGCAGTTCTGAAAAAAATCATCAAGACGTGCCTGGCACGTCAATATAGCGCAAGTGGTTAATCAAATAATGTTTTTTATCTTCTTAAATTTGTTTAAATTATTTTGCTATAAAATATACTTTTATTAAAAAATCTTAGCAATATGGAATTATTTATTATATAATGAACATAGTCAACACTAGAAATAATGATTAGAATAATAATTATAACATTACTTTTGGCAATTCAACCATTTTTTGACGATTTTTAGTCATGGATAGAATAAGATATAGTTATTGCATAAATTAAATTCAACGCAATAATATTTGTCTTTCATTTATGGTAAAATAAAAAAGGAAGAAGATTTGTAGAATATGTTAACTGAAAAAAAAACCGTATAAATTCAATAGGGATAAAGTTATGTTTTGCATATGGTTAGACATGAAAAACATTATATTAAGAACTCTTTAAAATGAAAAATATTAGACATATTAAGCGTTATTTCAGAGACCATGGAAGAAGTAAGTTAATATTGCAAGACCATAAAATAAAGTATAAAAAAGTATATTTGAGATTGGTTAGGATGTTTTAGGATGTTCATTCAATTTATTTTCTTAACTTTGTAACTTCTGACAAATTTTTTAATCATGTTAAAACAAAAAAATGCGCCGTTTTTTTAGTATAGAATATTTTTATGTTTTTCAGACATGTTTAATAAGTATTATTGGATAAGTATTATTGGATAAGTATTATTGGATAATAAATTTGCATTATCTACAACTACAAAACACACAAAAGTTGACTGCTAGTGTTTATCAATATCTTAACATTTATTGCAAAGCAAGTATTAAAGTATCTCGTTATAACCAAAAATGGGTTTTCTCCATTTTCAAAATAAGCAGATTAATTAATATACAGGTATCCCTCCTACAACACGGTCGATAGGTTCCTATAATATGACGTGTTATGTGAAACCGTGCTATAGGAGACTAGAAGCTGGTACAAAAACAGGGGTTAAGTTCCAAAAAAATATTTTAATGCCACAGAAGAAACTTTATTTCTATTAAAAATAACAAAATAAATAAAAATCCAATTAAATATATAAAAAAACAAATATAAATCCACGTAAATACATAAAAAACAAACAAAAATCGGCATAAATATATATGAATGTATATTATGAATTTAGTTTAGTAATTTTCTTCATCATCGCTGCTCAATTCAATTAAATGGGAACGTTTTTTCGGCTGAATAATATCATCTTCACTTTCTGAACTTGCATTTATATTTTGTTCACCTGCTGATATCATTTAAAAAATCCGTAATCTTGCTTTGTTTCCTTGTCCGTTCAAGGTTGTTGTAAATTTCTTGATATGGTGATAGGCAATTTTGTAATTCCCTTTTGAATTTTCGGCTTCTTTCAGCGCAAGGGTCTGCATCCAAGAACAATAATTCCAATTTTTTGGCCAAGTCTAATCCTTCCTGTAATTTTTTTAGTGTCAAATTATTAACTTCATTATCTTCATCAGAGCTAGAATCGATTTCATTCACTTGGGGTTCGGATGCCATTTCTACCAAATCTGCTTCCCCAACTTCTTGTTCCACTAATAAGTCTTGCACATCTTCAATAGCCATATCCACAAACCCTTCTCCTCCGATCGACCTAGCAAGTTCTAATATGCCACCAATTTCATTTTCTCCTGATTCATGCACGTTTTCTATCTCAACTACTGCTGGCCATATCTTTTTCCAACATCGATTTAATGTTGTAATTTTCAGTTCTTTCAGCGATAAGGATATGATATCGATGCAGTCTTTAATTGAAAATTGCTTCCAAGCTTCCTTTACATCAATAGATTTTGAATCAGTTATGTCTAAAATCCATTGTAATGATCTTCTTATGTAATAAGTCTTAAAGGTATAAATAATACCTTGATCCAAAGGCTGTAGCAATGAAGTGGTATTAGGAGGTAGAAACACTATTTGGACGTTAGGATGACATAAGTCTTGCGGGTGACCTGGCGCATTATCTACTAGTAATAGCGCTTTGAAATCTAAATTATTATAATGTTTACTATTACACAATCCCACACAATATTTTGTTTTCTATTTTACAAAATATCGTCTGCGCTCTTGCGATGGGCTCCACAAAATGCTAAAATATATGTTATTACAAATTTATACGTTACAAAAAGAATTCATAACTATTGGATAAAAAAACACCTGCATAGAATTTTTAAATTTAGGAATCCAGTCAGCATACTGAGATTTTTTTTGTAACAGCGAATTTGTGTACATACACAAAAAATAAATTAAGACTTGCATTCTTGAAATAATAAAATAAGGGTATTCCCAAATTGTATTTTTTGTCAATATTATAATTTTCTTATAAAAAAAATAGTGTTGTAGAAGTACCGTGTTATAAGAGGTTTTCGGAAATTTTTTTAATCGTGTTAGAGTGAAATCGTGTTGTAGGATATCGTGTTATAGGAGGGATACCTGTAGTTTTCTTTAATTATTTTCTTTCAATTTTTCCACGAATATTTTTCACACAAATTTTCAAAGAACATTTCTTTCCTGACTTCTTTACCACCATAATAATTTATCATAATAAATTATTTAATAAATTATTTTTAATAAACTCATTTTATTTTTTCATTATCATTATTGTAACACTTATTTCTCTATTTTTAATACTCTTAATCACAGAAACATAGCTTTAGTGATGAGACAGCCCTAAAGTTATGCCAATGACCATGAATAACTTAGCCATAATATTACAATGTTATTATTTACATGATTATACTAATCAAAAAGAATAAAAAACGTAATTATAAAATCGTTCGTGCTCATCATGTTCACGCATCATTAATATTTGATATTTAATGCGCTACAGGCACTGGCATTGGAATCGCACATCGATTGGTGGTATTTCACTTTTAGACATATTGATTGGAAATCAATTCTGAAAGTCATTCTGCGTTGTTTTATTTTATTTATAGAAATGACATCCAATCAATATTTATCATTCAGGTACCTCACGCGCCGGAGACGCATTGAAATAGCCAACTCCGTTTGTTTGTCCGAACGTCAGATAAAAATTTGGTTTCAGGTAATTTAAATTTTCATACAGATATGTGCTTGATTAATTTATCGATTATATAATAATAATAATAATAATAATAATAATAATAATGATAATAAAATTTCTATCGTATTAATTAATTGTTTAAATCTTCGTTATTTGAGGTGAGTTTGAATGATAGAAAGTATGGAATTGAATTTAGTTAATTAAAACAATTAGCTAATTTCTCGATTTCTGAAATCATCAACTAATATTTATACAATTATTTTTTAAAATAATCTTTTTTTGTTTGACGGTAAAAAAATGACATATTTTTCTGACCAATAGCCTAGATACGAACCTCTCAATGTGATTGGTGCGGATATCGGTGTTTTATCGGAATAGTGTTGGGAAATGTCAGGTAACTTCACAGAGGATTTTTTTTTTCACTGACTACATTTTTTGCCATGAGTTCCACTTCGGTTTTTCTACGGTGTGATGGGATTGGAATTCGTTCGTTTTCTTTTTATGGTTCTTGCAGTTAAAATTCAATCGATAAAAAATCACTAAAATAAATATTTTAGACCAAAGAAGTAAATTTTTGAAAATAAAGATGAAAAATAAAATGCTTTCAATGTTTTCACGTGATATTTAGTGAAAACTTCAAATTCTTTTGCCGCTTTTTCCCGCGTGTTTTCGGCAAAACTTCATCAGAACCAAATTAAGTATTTGAAAATTTTATGAAAGTAATAACATTATATGGAACAATCAAAGAATACTGACAAAATTCAAATAAATTGTAATGGACATGAAGACTAAATATTGAATAATCTAAACAAAACTATTTCAATTAAAACAAACTTTAATTAGAAATAAAAATTTTAAAAAAGAAGTATTTTATTTTCTCCGTTCTCAAGAGTTATAACTGTCGACTGAGGGAATTGATTATATCAGCAAACACAATTTTATGTTTAGGTTTACAGCTTTGTATTTGGAGTGTTATACAGTTTGCGTAAAGGTTTTGAACAAGAAGTTGTGTATTCAATGTTGTAAGGTTGTTTCTAATTCTTATTTTTTTAACTTCGTGTTTGTTAGTGGATTTCAAGTCTTACTTAGATTGTGTTCGGATCTTGGTTATGAATATTTATGTCATGGATGCAATGCCACATTCATTGGAATGACTGCCCGCCATTTCTGTTCTCCAGTTACTGATCACTATCGAATGAAGGAATTGATAATATTAGTTAACACAGTTCTGATTTCAACTTTTATAAGTTTTAAACGTTTTAAAATTTTTAAAAACTTGAATTGAGAAAACAGAATTATATGATTTTTTAGCAAAATATAATTTAAAAAAATTAATGAAAAAATTAATGAAATAATATTATTTAAATAGAGCAATTTAGATTGATTTAGCTCGAATTTCTACTCGATGTTGACAGTGAGTATATATGTATTAATATATATATTGGATTGGCGTAATTATTTGATTAAATTAATGGTAAAATGTCAAATTTTAAAATATTAAATCTCAAAAAATAGTTTATAGTTAAAAATTAAAGAAAATAAATTTTAAATAAAAATTAATAAATTTAAAATGAAAATTAATCGAATAGAATTTAAAAGGATTAGAAATGAATTTAGAATTAAATTTATTTAGCGCTTTCAAAAAAAGGCTAAAAATATATTTTTATTTTTAATTAATAATAATTAGAAAACCAATATGTTGTGTGAATGAATATATATTGTTAAATTTCCTTGAACTTTGTTCATTTCACTTTGTAATAGAAACTTAAATATTACTTTATTCAAATTTTCAAATTATTAATGAATGTTTTAAGTAAAAGGAGTTTAGATAATACAAATGACATGCAAATGAGAGTCCCTAGAAGACTAAAACATAAAATGCAAACTAATTAATCGATTGATTTAAAAATCCAAAGGGCCGTGGTGTCTCTCCATCTTAATAATAATTCATATGTAGAGAAGGTTGGCAGTTTCTCCAGACATTTGCCATTCTGATAGAAGAATTAATCGAGAAGCTAGATATCGAAATTTTCCTACCAAAAAACATTATAAAATCCAACAATATCTTTATTGTTCGACATTTATAATTTGAAAAATAATCATATTTTAATATTTTTAAGTATTAACAATTTCCAAATTCAATCTGGTATAAGCAGAAAATGTGTGCACTATCCGAGAAATGCACACAAACTTATTAATTGCATACAGTCAAATCTACGGGAGAGCTATAAAAACGGATATTAAATATATCCGATCGATCCACATTCATAGAAATTACAAATGAGCACATTAGTTGAAATTAATTTCGAGTTGATATATTTTCTATAAGCCGCAAAAATGTCATGTGAGTCAGAAATACAAATTACAGTTTGAAAATGTTATATTCAAGATGTCTCACTGTCAGCGAGTGCAGATAACTTTGATTACTCCAAGGGTCATAGCAAGACATCGCCGACCAAGAAGCACTTTCGAAACCATTTTAATAAAAGTAATAACAATAGATCTCAGTTGAACAGTTAATTAAGATGGAACTTTCCACTTCTGAATTAAAGTTGTTCTCAATTAAAAAATAAAACAATATTTAGAGGGTTGCATTTTTCCAAAAACCTTATAAAATTTACTACTTGAGCCCGCTAAGTTGAGAGATCGAAATTGTTGCAGAGTTTTTACCTTACCTTCTGCACTCACTGTATACAAAAACAAACCTTTTAAAGTTTCATCCATATTCTCCAACTTTATTTTTACTTTAACTACTCCAAAATTTTGGTTTAGGAGCTATTATTATTATTATTATTATTATTATTATTATTATTATTATTATTATTATTATTATTATTATTATTATTATTATTATTATTATTATTATTATTATTATTATTATTATTATTATTATTATTATTATTATTATTATTGGCTAGTCGTATACATTTTGTGAGGTTGATAAATTGCAACTAGTCCTAAGAAACACATTGTTACTTTTGGTTACTTAGTCCATTGTAGAGATCAAATGCAACTTATTAAACTTGACAACAATATACCTTAAAGCCAAGTTAAACCTTCAAATCACTATAACCCTAACGGTGATTTAGTTTTTCCTGACTCTGGTCTACAACATAATATAAAGTCTTTACATAACTGACTCATGACAAAATTCTTGAAAATTTTTGAAGATGCATTTAAAAATAGAACTAACCTGGATCTTTCATTGGATCTTTCATAAATCCAACGATACCTTCGCAACCCTTTCGACAGCCATACGGAAGTTAGTTAAAAAAGAATTTAAAAGAATTAAAAATCGCAGATGTCGTACAATTATATATACACTTGATAAAAGCTGTGCTGAAATATCGAGTACCTTATATATTGTTTTAATCTAGTCTTACAAATATTAATATGAAAATTATTGAATTAAAAAAATATCAAAGGTGAAACCAAAAAAATAAATATGATTACACAATCCGTTTTTAGGTATTTATATTTTTACACTTTATCATGATTTATTTTTAATTAATTAATTTTATAAAAATTAATTTAAGTAGTTTAATTGTGTTGTTATCAGATTTTGAATGCGATCAAAATGCGGTTGTGAGAATACTATTTTTATTAAATAAATAGCTAATTAAATATTAAAATATTAAATATTTATTCGATAGGGGAATTTTTTTATACTCACAATTAGAAAGTAGAAAAATGCTGCACTATATAAAACTATTAATGAGAATATGTATATTTAAACAAAATCAATTATAATATATTTAATGTTCAGTTGAAAATATTATCATTTAAAACTAAATTCACTAGTAAAAAATTTATTGAAAAAATTGGATTTAATTCCAAATTTGAAAAACAAAAATTAAAAAAAAATATATATTTTTAAATAATTCTATTCAAAAGATATTTTTCGTTCATCGGAATATAATTTTAGATTTTTGTTTTAATTTTTCAATATTTTAATAATGTCGGATTTCGGCATTAATAATTCACTTGAAATGTCTATTGAAACTGCTGGAAGAAATTCAACGACTAATAAAAAAGCGGAAGTTCTATAGGAAAATAAATACAACACAAGGATATATCAGTATTTTTTATAACGAGGATAATTTTATTTCATTTTGTTTAATTGGTTGTTTTATTTATAGGTCTTCATAGCAACCATTATTAGACTTTTTGTAGAACCATGATTGATTTTTTTTTCTTTTTACTTTCAGTGATGATAATAAATTGATAATAATAATAATAATAATAATAATAATAATAATAATAATAATAATAATAATAATGAATAAATGATTATTATTTACCATTTTGGTCATCGAATATGAAATAATGAATAATAAATCGGAATAATGGATATAAGAGAATATAAGAGAACGGAATTAAAAGTACCATTGTGAAATTGGTTGAAAAGCGTTAGAATATATGATAGATATATTAAATTGATATATTAAATTAGTAATTAACTTAAACAATTATTGAGTTTCATTTATTTTAAATTCAATGAATAACAAGAAAAATAAATGTCAAAGTTAATTCTTTTCATTTTAATTAAATAAAGCAAATGTTGTTGTATGTTCTTAAAACTTTTGAAATAAATAATTAAAAAACATACTTAATTCAAACAAAATAATAAATAACATGTATAATTAATCAAAAATGGATAGTGTTGCATAATCAGTTATTTAAAACATTTTGTAAATCTTTCATTAAAAACCTCAACTATTTTGTAAAACACAAGAAGCCCAGTCGGTCACGGGCACCATCAATACAAAAGGTTCAGCTGGAGGAGAAAATTACATCCTAAGGAAATACCACCACAATTTTAATCGATAGTTCAATGAACCATTTGAACCCGGGTTATAACAAAATTTGCAATTTCTAACAAACCAAAACAAAAGATCAATTACAATTTGCATTAACCGCCGAAAACTTCAATCGAGAATTCTCAGGTAAAAAAAAATAATAACGTGTAAATTGACACCGAATTTACGAAATTTGCCTTTGACAATTTTACAATTTGTAACATAAATTTATCGAGTAAACTCCGAATATCACATTTCAAAGGATTTTCTGAAATTTATTCTGTAGAAAACTTTGACAATAAATTGTTTTAAAGAATTATTATAATAATGAAAATAAATTTGTGCCTTTTGCTGGATTTTCGACAATTTTTGTTCCGGTTATTTCTATTGGTCAAATATCACGTTTTACTCACATTTTACAAAATTGCTCAGTTTTTAGTAAAATTTATATTGGTTAAATTTTACTAGAAATTGTTATTCATTATTCAATGTTTTATTTCGACTTTTTAAATTAATAATAATAATAATAATAATAATAATAATAATAATAATAATAATAATAATAATAATAATAATAATAATAATAAAATAAAGTTATTTAACAGTTATTGTAAGAAAGAATTAGTAAAGAATCTGTCAAGTTATTCTGGCTTAAGGTAATTGTATTAAATAATTAAATAATTAAAATTTTACAATTTACTAATAAATATTATTTTTGTTTACTGAACTTTAGATTTGTAAAATATATAATCAAAATAAATCTTTCATTATTATTAGAGGACAATTTTTGTTGTAGATTTTGAAATAATTCGAGTGGAGTTGTCTTTGGCTTTTAAAATGATTTTAAAAATTTTTAAAAATTAATTTTCTTCTTGGTATGCCTTTTTGGGAGTTTGGTATTTGAGAATTTTTATTAACAAATTAATATAAAATTGATGTTTTTATTTTTAACAAATTAATAAATGGGTTTTTTGTATTTGTTATTAATGTTATGGGAAATAAAAATTTCAAAATAAAATTGCACTCCTGAGAGAATACATAAAAAAATTGCGGAAATGTCTGAACGGAAAAATTAAAAATATTATTCAGTGTTTGTCTGTTTCATTTTATTTCACAGATTTGAAGATAACATCTATAGAAAAAATGCTTAAGCAGAGGCGTGCCAAGCTGTTGGGCCGCCTGCGTGCAAAATAATTTATTGCCGCTCCCCCTTCTTTCTTTGACAAAAAAATTCTATAATCCAAAATAAAAATAACATTTTAATTAAATTAAAAATTAAACTGTCTACGGAATAACACACATATCACATGTAATAGTTTATGAAAATTATAGTTTAATAATCACAAAACAGAGAAGTTAGGAAAGTTATAGTTTAGTACACACAAAAAAAACCACGTAAAATAATCTCTTATTCATTTTTATAAAATTTAAAACTTGAAATGTTGATTTGGTTCAAAAATTAAAACACTAAATGACTTTGACAAGATAATGACAGATATATGAGAATTAAGCTGGAGTGCGTTTAATGACACCACACGCACAAAATAGTCGTAATTTTTTTATTTTACAAAATTAAATTTTTTTTGGAAATGATTTTTGCATTTCAAACGGCCTTATTAACTTAATAATTTGAGTGTAATTGTAAAATCCGAAACTAAAATATTTTTGGAAGTAATGCAAACTGCACCTGATATTACAATGATTGGCTGGTTTTGTGTTGGTTTGTATTCGTCTTATTTTATGGCAAATAAAGTGCAAGTAATATCAAATATCATTGGATATCACTCTTTCCAAATTTATCAATTAGGTATTGTGTTTCTTGTATTAACTGCGTCCATTATTGGTATGTAAATTAATGACCACAAAATGTTTAATATAATAATATTTAACAAATTATTATTGTTCAAACATCAATTTTAATTATAAGCTATTCTTAAAGTCGATTTTGTGAAATTTTGTATGTGTGCTCATTTGTTATTATTTTTTATTTGAGTTTGTTTTAATGACGGCTTTATTTTGTTAGAATTTGATTAGTTTTTTTTCGAATTTACTATGTCAAAATTCAAATTTTTATTTTCTAATTACAATTTCGTGAAATTGAACATTATTCGAGGAAGGTGAATACACTTTTAGTGAATACAAGACACATAAAAAATGCTTACTTTAGAAATGGGAATATTGAGAGTGATATAAAAGAGTTTATATTTATAGCCAGATAAAGATTTATAAATCAAAATTTATTTCGGAATTCGACAAACTCACCTCAAACCAGGGCCGTAACAAGGCATTATTGCGCCCTGTGCGGTTCATATATCTGGCGCCCCTAAAACCCGAATTCAAAACAGCCTACAATAATAATTATAATATTCATGTTAAGATTGTTAACTATGTATTCATCTCCAGCTATTATAATAGGTAGTAATGCTCTTAAAATTCTGTTGCTAATTTATAAAATGACAGGAACCCATTTTGTGGACTAACATTTTGCACGCTAATGGACTAGTCCAATCAATAATGTTAAAGATAGGCTAGCTAGGTTCGTTTTGCAAGCCATTTGATAATTTCTTTTATTTATATTTTGTTATTTTTTGGTAACATTAAAAAAATGTTACATTCCAATTTTGCGCCCCTTTCAGATGTGCCGCCCTGTGCGACTGTACCGCTCGCACCACCCTTGTTACGGCCCTGCCTCAAACGACTAACAGTAACTAATATAAAATCTTAATAAATTAAAAAATAAATAAATTATCCGATCTTTATTTTTAATTACTTTTAATTATTTTTAATATTAATATTTCTATTTTTTTACAAATATTCACGAATAATTTACATTATATTTTTAAAGTATTTTTATAAAAATGTTTTGTATTTTTTCCCTTTTTAGAATCGTCGAATGAAATACAAGAAAGATGCAATTTCGAAAAACCCATGAGCTTTCCAATAAATCAAAAAAGAAAACTAAAAATCCTTCCAGCTAAAAAAAAAATCACCTACAATGATCATTGAAACCAACAAAAACGACATTTGTATATTTTTAAATATAAATAAAATTGATTCGAAATATTTTACTGTTTTTTAATCAGTAATATTGTTTAATAATTATTTTATTCACGATATATTAATAATATTAATAATAATATTATAATTTATTGATCTGTTTGATGTTTTTATACTTAATAAAATTTATAATTATTAAAATTAATTTTCGATAAATATTAATTATTTGATTATTTTATAATTTTAGATAAGAGAAAAATAATAATCAATTTAAACAAAAAAAAATCCAACTATTGTTTATAGTCAATATAGTCAATGGATAAATTGGTACTGCTATTTTTATTATTTCGATGTATCAATACGACTAAACAAAATGACAAACGATAATGAGTAATATTTATTAATAGGTTTGTTTGGAGATAATTTTTTATGCTTTCATATTGGTGCGGCAAATCGTTTGATTTTTGTAAATTCTTGTTTCAATATATAAAGCTTTATTAGTTATCGGGTACATCTTATCGGCGATATTTTGATTATAGATTTGTTTGATTGGTTGATTTTGTCGAAAATAGAGATATACGCATTTCAATCGATACGAATCACTGTGAAATATGGATTGTCTGGCGGATGTTTCGGAATAGAAAAGATTATGAAAATATTTTTTTATTTTGTTTTAATCAAGTCAAATCGATTAATTTTCAAATTGGAATATATTTATACATG
This sequence comes from Schmidtea polychroa, assembly GCA_959609185.1. Lineage (NCBI taxonomy): Eukaryota > Metazoa > Platyhelminthes > Tricladida > Dugesiidae > Schmidtea > Schmidtea polychroa. The sequence goes on from CAUHTR010002160.1 coordinate 20,849, forward strand.
GAAATATACAAGTAATTTTATTATTATATTATTATTGATTTTTTTTAATTAAATTTATTATAGGATGATTAATTGAAACAAATAATTCATCAATTGTTAGGTACCCAAATAAACTTCATCCAAATTATAATTCAGTTTCTATGCGCCATTTATGTTGATTTGAATGACGATTTCAACATATAAATCTATTAAAAGCCCACTTGTGTATTGTGTATGTGTGTATTTTTTTATATTTTAATTTCAATTGTTATTAAGACGGTTTTCAACCTGAATGAAAAAAAAAAGAAAAATCATCTTCACACCACAAAAAGATGATTCGTATAAATAATTAATGCATCATCGGTCTCTCTCACTCCGACGATTTGCCGTAGATTGGAAAACAATAATTTTTAACATAGAACGATTGTCATCCTTTACAGATCGCCATGTCGCGTCCCCCCTCCCAATCACATTGGTCGCATTTTGTCAAAGCGATCGAAAATATAATAATAATAATAATAAAAAAAAATCACTTTGAAGATTTGCCGAAACCGCCTGTTGAAAATTTTACAGATAATAAAAACCAGACGCATACACTCACATCAACATACAAACGGAAAAATTAAGAGAGAGAGAGAGAGAGAAAGAGAGAGAACGAGAGAGAGATATAAAATCGTAGCGGTGTACTATATTATATAGACAAACTATATAGTGCGACATGCCCATTGATGTGTGGCAACTCATTCATTAGCTCCGCACATGCCATCTCATAACCGTTTGATCATAGCTGTCAATACACCAAATATCCAATATTAAAGACGCCGCCTTATCGGCAATTTCAAAAGTTTTATGTCGGAACGCGAATGAATCAACTGAACTGGTTTTCTGTGAGAGAGTGTGAGAGAGAGAGAGATTTAGAGCGAGATAGAGAGAGATAGAGAGAGATCCAGTAGGCATGCGTAAATGTGTGTATGTTTGTAATTGTATACATTTTGTTTGCATGGATAATGTTAGTACTGCAATTATATAAGAAATACCAGGCTAATTAATATTCTTTCTCGACCAATCGATGTTAAACATTTATCAATAATACTAAATTGACCATTTATAAAACACACCAAATATTGTGCTGTGTGTAATGGCACATAAATTCACCATATAAATCAATTGCTTTGAAGTAGCCGCACCAGTTATAATGCCGTCTAGGATTTGTGGATTCCAGAAGGAATTGTTTCATTACTTAAAACCATAACGGTGAGTGAATCGACTTCATATTAAATATTATCGACTTGGTTTATTCATTTTTTTTATTATGAAATGTTACAAAATAATCTAGATATTAAAATGTTAGTTTTGAATATTTTCTTTTTGTTTGAATTATAAATTATAATGATTATATTTATGCTATATGTTATGCTATTTTTCACTTGACTGTCACCGATCTGAACCCTGTAGATCCGAGTTTGATTAATGCCAATGTTGACTTTGAAGCATTTCAATCAAAATCGAATCTTCAAGGTGAAGCTGGTGATAGAAATCATCAAAGAATTTTATTGATTAATTATTCATGGATCATTGGAGCTTCATAGAATTGATTGATTTGAAGGTATTGATTTTTTGGATTTTTTTTATTGATTTTTTGGATTTTTTATTGATTTTTTAACACAGATGCTTATTGATTTTACTAAAATGCTCACGAAGGAGATTTTGGAAATTGAAAAAAAAATTAATTAATTAATTAAATAATCAGGTAATTCATTTTATTGATTGATTTCAAAAAAATAAATTTTAAATCAAAAGCGGTAAATTTGTTGTTTTAATTGTAATCAGATCTATGATGACGCGAATTTAATTTTAATGCTTGGAAAATATTTTGAAACCTTTGACACCTTGAAAGACAATTGTATACTAAAAAAATGTTTACTTTGTATTCGGTTACTTTTTTTTTAAACAATTTAAATATACCGATTCTATTATTCAATTACACAATGCAAATTTTTTGTTTATTTTGTTAATAAAATTTTTTTCGATATTTAAATTAATTAATTATTGATCTTCTAAAACAGCAGTGCTCGAAGGGATTTATCAGGCATCGGTTAAAGGACAAATATTCAAACCTCGGAAAATTAAAAACAGTCATTTATTTATTCACAAAAAATTCATCAACTCCTAGGGAGACCCCCAACCGAAAGCAACCTTCATTAAACAACCAACTTTAACAATAATCCCTGCACCTATATGCGGCCAAAAAATTGACAAGGTAAGGTTAATAAGAAAATAATTCATTATGTTTAATTATTTTTACATAAATATTTTGACCATTGGATTGATTTGCCGCATCCGTTTCACAGTCACCAGTCAAGCCATCATGACTGTCGAAATTATCACTTCTATTTGTCAATAGATAGAATCGATTGTCACAGTGAAATTGAAATTTTGCACAAAAATTTGAATTTAAAATCTCACAATGTAAAATTTGAAAAAAAATTGATTAATTGAAAAAATATAATTAATATAAATAAAAATTTTTTTATATGGCCATTAATGCCGCCTTAAAACTGTGCAGTGTGAAAAATATTTTTTATGTACGTTTGCATACCTAATCTTATTCACCACACGTTGCCGCAATTTTCATTTAAAATGCGTTTCATTTACATAAAAAAAATTTACAAAATCACAACTTTTTTGGTTGAAAATGTATTTGTTGTTTTTCTATTTCATAAAAACAAAAATATATAATAAAATTAATATTCAATAAAATTTAATTTAAAATTTATTGTTGTTACTTAAGAGCTGTTCTAATTTAAAAAAAAGATAAAATTTTTATCCTCAAGCTCCTTTTCTAAATTAGGGGGCAATTATTTTATTGGATCAATAAAACATATCTTAAAGACAAATAAATTGGTAATTTTCCATGGATCAGAAAACAATATTTCAGAACCACAAAATTAAAAAAAATTTACGCTTCTCCGAAAACTTTCTTTGAAATCTTATTATCCTATTAAAAAATTTTTAAAATTTTAAAAAATTTTCTGAATAATAAAAAATATAATTAACGGACAAATCATTCACATAAAGTTTTACACTCTCCTTCAACCAGCGGAAATCCCGTTTTTATCATTATCCATTTTTATAAATATTTCTCTTGATATTTTTCTCTTTTTTTTAATAAAATTATATTTTTAATTAATCAAATATTTTGTAATGCAAAATTAATGTAACGACAAATTAAACCAGCGTGTACAATTATAAGTCTGATTCTTCATTCAAACAAATCGTTAATTTATATTAATAATTAATTATAAATTTTAATTGCTAATTCACCTAGTTTAAATTGGCATTTGTTTTAACGTATTAATTTCAAATCATTTTTATGAATACCTAGTTAAAACATTTCTTTCTTTTTCACCTTTGATCTGTTTTGAGTGCCGAAAATTTGTGTTAAACAGAAAACATTGATCTATAGTCGCAAATTTAAAAAAAGGAAAAAATAAAACTGGTGCATAAAATGATAAAAATAACCAAAAAGAAGACACGATAAAAGAAAACTAAAATCTTGAACCATATTTTGGTGTTGAAAAATCAAGAAAAATCAAGAAAAATCAAGAAAAATCAAGAAAAATCAGAATAAAGCGAGATGGAGATGTCAGTATTTGCACTCGCCGAAAACGCTTTAAGACAGATGAAACGTTTAGAAATGAAATATTAAAAAACAATTGTATTAAATTTAGTATAAGAAAATAATATGAATAATTTTAAAGAATGGTTAGAAATTGAGAGGACTGGAACTAAATATTATCGAGTATGTTAAAAGAAGTGAGAAAAAAATATTCTGTCATGTAAGGTGGTAGCAAGATGAGATAAAAATACTTTGACACCCTAGAATCATTTAATATAAAATATGTTGGTCAAATTAAAGGTCCATGATTTGAAGGTGTACTACTTTTGTGGAGCTCTTTATTTTTATACTCAATTTATTTTTGGTGTCTTTTATAAATTTTTATATTTTGAAAGTCCTTGACGTTAATGGAATAAATAAAGAACTATACCAACAAATAATCAAGTGATATAAAAAGGTAAAACAACGATTTTTCGGTTTACCAATTCTTAAGACAGTTTAAATCCGAAAAATACTTATTCAGATAAATAGTTTGAGAGAAGTTCATAATAAATTATGTCCTAACAATCTCACCAAATGTAAAGTATGTCTTTTTCAGATTCCACTCAGCCTTGGGAATTGGTATACAATAGTATAGTTCCATAATCAGTTGTAAAAAGAATCCTCATCTGTTACCAAATCATCTGAAAAAATAGGTAAATTCTATTTCTCCCAGGAATTACATACAGAAATTCAGTAGATCAAATTTTTATCCGTCAAATTATCCATTACCGAAAGATTAAGATATTTAGCATCTTCACATATAACACATTTTTGTACTGTTTTAATATTTCGATGTAACGTCTCTTCTACACGGCGGTATATGGGGTATGACTAGATTGTGGGATTTCCTCACCCGATCATCTTCAATTCCAAAGGTCCTGTTTGGGAATTTAAATAATACAATAATTTAAATTAATTTAAATAATAAAATAATTTAAATTAATTGATTTAAATTAATAAGCAAACAGAACTCTTGACAACATTTTTAAAATCTCCGAATTGTATTTCTATATCCATTACTTAAAGTTAAAAATTCATTTTTAATGTCAATTTTAAAAAATAATATTTAATTAAGTTTCGTTGATTTTGTTTTATTGAATGCTAAATATTGAATGAAAACTTTGAATATTTAGATTTAATTTAACCTTTTGTGAATCAATTATTTCAGTAAAACAATGCATTCTACTACACTGCTTATGTAATTATAGAGTATTTATTATTACTAGGACAATTTTTGTCATTATATCAATTGCATTTTAAGTTACTTAAAATTTATTGATATGTTAAAAACATCATTGACCATATTTAAATATCTTATTTCAAAATTAATAAAGTCAAAAAGTCAAAATGAAAAAAAAATTCAAAAAAAATCAAAATGAAAAAACAATTTAATTAAATTATTAAATTATTAATTTTTGTAATTTAATTGTAATTTAATTTACTTGATTACAATTATATTTGCTTAATTAGTTTTCTTCATATATATTAAAATAAATTATTAACCACTTAATGCGAGGGTTTTTTTTAAATGAGGTCAAAAAAGCAGGGTTTTTTTGTTTTTATTTATAATATAAAGTAGAAATCATAATAAAAACTTAAAAAACCAAAAAAAAATTGAAAAACGTTAATTTTATAAAAAATTAAAAATTCAACTTTGTGTGATCAATCTCAAAACAAGGTGTCAGACATAACCCCACGTTGCAGTCAGGGGAATAATACCGAGTTTCACGCCGAATTTTCTCCCCTTTCTTATTTGGTTTACTGCAGCAGGGGCCGATTTTTTTTCGGTTTCAAGAAGTGACGTTCTGTCAATCTTAATGGATTGTTCTTGCTTGGACGATCATCTTTTGCTGAATATTGTAGATCATGGTACATTTCTACATATTCATCGATTAGTAGTAAGCGAATCTCTAAGTTACTCGTACAGCCCACTTGTTTTGTGTACAAAACAAAAGCGTTCCACAATGCTTGCTCCAATAAATGGAAAAACATTTTTTTATAATACTTCTTCCACAGGATAATTTGAGAGGTGTTCATCCACTCTATCAACACCTCACATGGTGAAATTATAGTCCATAACTACTTGTGGCTCTTTCTAATATTTTTCTTTAAATATTCTATGGAGTTGCTGCCATGTATAGTAGAGAGAAAAAACACTCTTATCCTTCCATCTTATCGCCATTATTTTTCTTTTTCGATATGCTGATAAAAATCCCGGCCTTACTTTTTTTGGAACCGTCAAATTTTTAGGAGGGTGGTATGTAATACTAGAAGATCTAATCTTTTGTTTAGTAATGGTTTCATGAGAGCCATTACAACTTGCGTTGACATTGTTAAATTAACATATTGTTGTTCCCCGATAATTGTTCCTTTCCCTGTATATATAAGTGATGACCATATATACACCGATTTGGATTCGCACAAAAAATTACTTTTTATCCCAAATTTGGCTCTTTTCAGTGGTAAGTATTGTTCCCAACCTTACCCAACCTACCTTTGTACAACATAAGACTTTCATCAATAGTGATGTTCTGTTGCGGTGTATATGCCTCTTGGAATTTCCTATTTAGGTGAAAATATACTGGTCAAATTTTATTGAGTTTTGTCTGTGGATGTATAGTGGGGTCATATGTTGCGTTATTTGCAAAATGAAGGTATTTTTTTATAAAAATAAATTTTCGATGTGATATCAACTTAGCATAAAACGGTGTGAAAATTGACGGTCTTCTAGTCCAGTACAATTTTTCTTCTGATTTTTGGATAATACTCATAGCCATGGTAACAGCAAAAAAATCCTCATTTCTGAAATGTTGGAAGACCTTGTATTTTCAAAATTAACGGAAGAAGTTGATGGTCTTTCTCTTATAGTTTCTCTTATAGTTTCTACATATTGTTTTTTTTCTCTCCAATTAATTTCCAATTAATAAATTTAAAAATCTATTTTCATCTTCCTACTTTCTATGTCTCATGTAACAGATTTATCTTGATTTTTAGTAATTCTAAAGTGTCCTGTTTTAATTATTGACAGAAATAGTTAGAATTAACCAATCCCATATTTCAAACAACAAATTATTTATTATAAGAACTTTTATTTCTTCCAATTTCACCACTGATTATTTTTTCCATTGAATTTATTAAAAAGAGAGTTTGAAGACTATAAATGAGTAATATATCGATATTTGTTGATACTCACGAATTTCCGGCACTGCCTTCTTCAAGTGAATTTGATCATTATTACATTTAATAATTATTTTTGGGGAAAAATAAATTTATTTCGTTTTTTATAATAAATTTATTGGTTGGTTTAAATTATATTTTATTTTTATTTTTAAATACCCAAATATTATTTCCTATTTTTTTAAATTTTATAATTTAATTTAATTTTAATCTTTTAATATTTTATTTTATAAAAAAAACCTTTTTTTATATTTTATATATATTTTTTAATTTTAAATTTTAAATCTAATTAAATATTAATTTAAATATTAATTTAGTTGAATGTTGATGGACGGTTTAAGTTTTTTGATATAAAGAGTCTCCTGCGACTAATCTTTGCAATGAATTGCAATTATTTATGTCTGATAAGTGTTTGCTGTGATAACAAATTTTTGTTGAATCTCATAGAAGTTCAAAAAAACATCAAACGTTTATCGAGAACATTGGATCAAAACAACCTAAAATTGATGAATCACATTCTGCTTGGCAAAAATTAACTTACATGTTCTTGTAATCCTTGCTTGTGGAAGGCATTCTGGTACACAAATTGAATTCTGGAAGTCTCAACCTTTACTTTCTCAAACCAATACGACCTTTGCTGGAACAGATATTGATGGATCAAAATTTGTAAATGCTTTAATTCGATTGACGATAGAGATCCCCAGAAAACCTATTTTATAAATTTTATAAAAAAAGGAAAATTTTTTAGCCAAATTTATTGCTTTTAATATCTGACGCAGCACCTTATATGGTAGCTGCGGGCAAGGCTTGCATTTCTCATTTACTGCACAATTTATTACTTGATTGCTAGGTTAACCAAGAACTACACAAAACAAGTTTTGTTTAAAAGTATTAGAATGTCACCAACTGGTCGTCACAAGATGGGTACTTTGGCTCGTAACTACAAAATACTATAAGGATCACTTTGTGGTCATCAAAAAAATTGTTAAATAATTTGAAGATGATAAGAGAGCAAAGTAAATTCTTGCAAACCCGAAAGTGTCAAATTATAGTTTTAGCTAAAATTATTATTCTGGTTGAAAGCGCAGATTACACAATCGAGTTCGTATTGAAAGAACTTTCAAATTAGTAGTTTATTGAAGATCCATACCATATCAAAGAGTGCATTAAAGCAAGACTCATGGAAAATGATATGATGGCAATAAAGGACATAAAAAAGGAATCAATTTAATCAATGGAATATTCATTCTTGCTTCTTGTCTCTCTTGAAAAATGTTTTTCTATGCTCAATAAACTTTGCTCCGGAAAATATAAAATATATTATTATAATTTTCAATAAATTCTAAAATAGTCTTTCATCTACAAAACTCAATTTTCTGAACTCGTAAGGCTATCAAGTAGTGAAAATTGTTTTAAAAAAAGAAACAAAAGGTCAAAATTTTTCATTATAAAGTCAAATTATTTGTCAAAAAATGTCAAATTTTTACTTTTTATAAGGTCAAAAACGATTGTCCAAGTTCAGTGACGGGGAACCTATGACCCACGGGTCAGACACTGATCTACACAACGACTTCACGTGACCCACAAGTTGTTTTGTTTTTTTATTATAAAATAATAATCATACGAATGTGTTCGAATATATTTCTAATCAATGTATAATAAATAAAATCATATTATATTTACATGAATTTTTGTTAAATTTTTAATAACTAAAATAATACTTGAGCCGTAGGTTAATATTTTCAAAAAATAAATTCAATTATGACATCCTTGTCAAAGGTTTGCCATCCCTGTCCTAGTTATTACATTTCATAATCACCACTCACTGAAGAATTATATATGTATTTTTATTTATTTTTCTAAATAGATAAAACTACATGTTTGATAATAATTCTGAAAATTTATTTTAATTATAATAAATTATATATTTAATGATAAATTATAATTAAAAATCAATGCCGATGAAAAATTGCAAATATTGACATTTATTGATTTTCCGATCTAATTTGCACTTTTTATTATATAATTAATGCGTTAAATTGGAAAAAAAATCATTGAAAACGTGAAAACCACTCAAAACAATTGAAACCTTTCATTGACTTTGCAGCCGATCGCTTTATTAATGAAAAATCAATGTGAAAACAATTAAAAAAATTTATAAATTTTTGAATAAATTTTAATCGGTAGAGCTTTTTTTATTTTCAAATTTTTATTATTTAATTTATTAATTTATTTATCGACTTAATTTTCAAAAATTGGAAAAATTATTTTTAACATTAATAATTAATTTATATTATTTTATATTTAATTAAAGTACTTTTAAAATATTTATAAATTTTAATAATTAAATTTTAAATTCTAAAAATTCAGAATAACGGATAAAATTATTTTTGTTCAAGAATATTCAATTTTCTCCTGTAGAGAAAAGTTTTATATTTTCAGGGGGTCGGATAAATTTAACCTGGAAAAATGACATAAATTATTGAACTAACAATTTTTTGTTTTAATTTCTAAATATAAAAAATATTATGTTGATTATTTATATGATAATTTTGATTTTACTCGTTAAATTTTGTTAAAAATTCATTTATCAATGATAAACGTAGGCTTTTTATTTTTCATTTCCTTAAATGAATGATTTTTCAAAAAAACCTGTATTATCTAAAAACATGTTGCATTATTATTTAAGTCAATAAAAAATAGGCGATTTTTACTCCATCTATAGGCAATAAACAGTATTAGAGATGATGTACGTTATGTTGTCAATCAACAACAAGGTGTATCAACTTAAAATCTACTTCACGTATACTTCGAGAGAACGAAATTCGGCTTGTTGTCAAACGACGACAAAATACAGGGTTAATGTAACAAATCAAAAACAGTACAAAAGCTGTCGGCCAAAAAGTACCAGACAATCTCGGTATCTAGAAATCAGTTTTCCAAGGTTTCTGTTCTGAATTTCTGGACGCTATTTTAACAACATTTTTATTATAAACATTATTTCTCAAATTTTGGAAGTTTCACAAAAGTTTATAGTAAGAAAGTACCTTCAAATTCTACTAGTCACATAAAATCGTCTTTCTTAATAGAAAACCACCTTGAAGAATAAATTGCCTATTCAAGATCTTTTTCGAGTAACATTTTTGTATGAAATTCATTTCTTCTTTTTATCAGTTATTTTAAAAAAGCACATTTTATTACCTCGTGGTCACAAAACCTTTCAAAAAAAATCATGGCCAAAAGATTGTTCAACTCTAAATCATTTCTTTGAATTAAACTGAAGGAAATTCGTTACCAAATGATCAACATGTTGCGCTTTTTCTGACGTCATTGATACATATTAATACTACTTGATCCTGATCATTAATATTGTTTGGAAAACTTTAGAAAACGCATCTCAATAATTTCCCATTGAAATCACATTGAAAAGTTTATATAAAATAAAATTATGGTATATTAATATTTTAAACTATACAAACAAAATATAGTCAAATTTCCAAAACATCCTCCCCCCCAAAAAAAGTAGAAAAAAAGTCTTCATAAAAATAATTTTTTTGATTTTATGTGTTAGATATTATTCATGAATTTGAGGAACAAAACAAATGTAAATAATAACAAATCTTTCTGTCTGGCTACGCCAAATGGTAATTATTAAGCTTTTCATAATATCGATAAAATTTACCTATAATAAATGTTTGTGTATGTCTGTCATAACCAAAAGTGACATCAAATTGGATCCACGGCATTAAATAAGCTCTTACACCAGAAACCACTCAGATAAGTTTCCTATAATATAAGAAAAAATATCAATAATCTTACATTATAGGAACATACATACTTATTTTGATTTCACGCTGATGTTCCCATTGATAATGCAATGAGATACGCCTTGCACTACAGAAATCTAAAAAGTGGTAGAAAAATTAAATACTGCACACAAACACAACACATACTAAAAAAACACATGCAAACTTTCGATATATAGAAATGCGCCACTGAGATACGTTTCTATTATAACTTTATTTTAGACAATTTTGAGGAAAACATGATCGCTGAAAATGTTTTTAAATGTATTTTTAAAGAAATTATGTTAAATTGTCATGAAAATGACGAAATATCAACGTAAAAATTATTTGAGTTAAAATTAAATTAAATATTCATTAGAATTTCTGATATTTGTTTTAGAAATGTTTTAGAAAAATACATTTTTAGCGATTGATTTAATTTTTTAATTATAATTAAAAATATATCTGACTTACATTATATCCAAATAATTCCAAAATAATTATAAAATAAATTTCATAAAATTCCTAAAAACTTGAAAATTAATTAAAAATAATTTATAATACAAATGTTGACTAAAAATAAAATTTAAGAACTGGAAAATTGATCTCATATCTATATGGATCAAAATTCAAGCCTTAAAATTTACTTAAAATTAAACATCTTACCTGAAAACAATTTCAAAAAAATGGCTAAAATAAATTTCCAGAAAAATGAAATTCATTAAATTGGTGAGTCAATTTAATGAGATCAATTGATGAGATCGCTGTTAAAAGAAAAAACTGCACACAAGCACGGTTCACAAAATTTCAATAATAAAAATACACACGATTGGACATTAAATAAGTTCCAAATTTTCAGTTCTAAATTAAATTTATTAAATTTTTGAAAAATATTTTTATTCCACAACAGTTTCAAAGACACAAAGTTAATGAAATATTTGTGTTTATGTTAAAACTTTATCTAAATTATAATTTTTTAAATAAAATTTTGATCGCAAATTACATAGAAAAATTAATTAAACAAAATTAGATGTAATAAAACTACATTTAGAAAATAATCCAAATAATCAAGAGTTTTTTACATATTTAAATAAATAATAATTTCTTCATAAATTCTAAAAAATATTTTTTAAAAATTTTAATTATATATATTTACTCTTGAAAGAACTAATTATATTAAAAAATTACATAAATAAAATAAATAAACCTTTGCATTAGCACATTTGCCTTGCCCTTAATTTTTGTCAAAAAACGCTTATCAATTGCCGTTTGGTGCTTTGTGAATAAATAATCACAAAAATGTAATCAATTTAAACAATCCAACCAATCAATAAATTCCTCGTATAGAAATATTAAATTTCATTAAAATACCGCAACTATCAACCTCCCCCCCTCCAGAAAGNCCCCCCTCCAGAAAGAAGTATTGTAGTGGGTTTTTTGTATTATGCGAATGAGTCCAAGCGGTTCAATTAAATATTCCCATCATTCGGAATGAACCAAGATTTAATTAGATTGAGGAAATTTTGTTTTGATAAATCAATTCAAGGGATCAAGTGTTAGCGAATTAAAACAAACCGATAGTATTTCTAGTCATTAAAAAAATGAGGAAAAATTGTTCACGATTCTAGGCAATAAAGTTTTTTATTGAAGCGCAAAGAAGGAAAATTATAATATTTTTTTAAAAAAGAAATTACAAAATATTATTTTATAATTACTTTAATTCACAACCAAATTTATATTTAGTAATATTTAATAAAGGTAAATAATATCTGATATTATAATTAATTTAAAAATAAAAAATTATTATATTTGCGGTTGTTTATTGTTAATAATTTAAGTCTACTTGCTTAAAAATATATTAAAAAAACTGATTACGTAATAACTGATATTATTCGAACAACCGATTTAAATGGCGAATTAATTAATTTAATAATAATGATAATTATGCGTGCCATATACTTGTACTATATAATAGCATTTGTTACTAATAATACAATATATATTTTATTTATAAATTAGTCATTTAAATATCCCTAACATTTATTATATATAATAATAATTTTAATTAATTTTAAATAATAACAAATTTTCGAATATTTCTAGAAATGGAACGAAATCGGCATGAAGTCCAATATGAAGGACAATATCACGAATAAAAATATGGACTTTACACAGACCAAATTCTTATTTCTATCTTCGTCTTCATGCTTTCATCGTTAAATGAATACTAGAAATGTTAGAGGTGGTAAGTAAAACTTGTTGCTACAAAGTCTGCTACGCAAAAGACACTTATATATATGAAGTCGGTGAAGTCAATGACCGATGAAGATTTTAATACAATTGCAAATTCTGTTAGTCTTTCAACTCCTTAAAGCTGATGTTGAAGCACATTTACAAGTATTTCTCTTTTATCATTGAAAATGAATTTATTAAGTAACGGCAGAGGATACAATTCAGACCATATCAACAAACAAGACAATGAACCTCTGCAGAAAAAGAACCAGTGTTCTTGTTTGTTGGTGTCTTTTGTGACCAAGCTTGGTTTTAGTATTTACGAAACCCTCTTATTTAGAGTTATTCTCAAATACATTCGTTACAAAAATTTTATGTAACATATTGTCATTTGTATCATAGGACTATTTGTACTAAATGTTGCAATGCAAACATATTTGTAAATATTGGCTGTTTCGTTATATATAATATTTTAACAAGAAGCTAGGACATTTGTATTTTTTTATTTGAAAGTTTTCAAATTTCGATTCTTTTTTATTTTAAAGTAAAATCTTTGGACATCTACTCGGTTATTTTGCAATAAAACAGACTACACAATTGTTATGTACAAACTGATTTCAGAGTTTTCATATATTGATGATCATTAAAATCCTAAATATGACCACAACTTTAATCATGTATTAAATATTTTGGAGTGATTTCAGCGCATTTTAATTATGTTAGTTTTCTTGATTAATTATTTTCCTTTTAAAAGACTAGTTTTATATTTTATAAGCAGAAAAGTATGAGCAATACTCGAAGAATGCACACATACACTTTAATGACATCCAATCAGTGGCAAGTGAATAAACAAACTGTCGGGTCATTATTGTAAAGTCAGTACCACACTGACTCCGTGTGCTTTTAGTTATATTAAAAAAATGACACCAAACACAATAGATTTTATTTAATTTCACCACAATTTGTAACAAAATTGTAAAGAAAACCTTTAGTTTTATCTGCACTTTAAGTCGAAAGTGATAAGGATATATTTAAACAGGAAAACCTCCTTTTGTGGTGTACCGTTGGTTAATTTGATTTGCTAACTTTAACTTCACTCTTTCTCTTTGACTATTCTTTGAATAATTCTATTCCAGATTTTATCTTCGACCAATTGGCAACTAGACATCAGTGTACCTGGTTTTTATACAAGTTTTTTCCTACAAACTTTCAAAAACAAAATAATTAAATGACACAAACAACATATGTCAAGTCAAAACAATTAAGTAAGAGACATTTCTGTTAAAAACAAAACAAATAAGCATGTGAGCTCTCACCTTTGTGTCCAAAGACTCCTTTCTGGATAATTTGATCTCAAGAAAAATTAATTCCATTATGTTTTTAGGAAATATAAATCTCATTAATTTCTTAATTTTTTGAATATCTTTTTCTGGGGACCGACACTGATTTTTATATTACTGTATTTGTTTAGTGATTTGCCAGCCGCACATATCTGTTTCTTCTGAAATATGTCAGTTTTTAATTAATTTTGTACTTTCTGAATTTTTTTTTGCACTCAATTAAATTTCTTTTGTATATATATATATATATATATATATATATATATATATATATATATATATATATATATATATATATATATATATATATATATATATATATATATATATATATATGTTTACCATTTCCAAATTCAAACTGCTTTAAATAGCAAAATCTATTCCCTAGCCGATGAATGTATGGAGTCAATATCCAGTTCTATCCAAAAACGCCATGGTGAATGGTGTGCACTACAATTTTCAAATTTATGTGTTGGTGCTGACTAACAGTAATATTTAAGAACTTGAATAATGATCTCATAATTATATAAAATCAAAATTCAAGTCTTAAAAGTTACTTGAAATTAAAAAAAATACCTGAAAACCATTTTTAATAAATTGAATACATGTAAATGAATTGAATAACTTCATTTTCACGTAAATGGTGACTCACCTCAACTGGTGTGCACACCATCGTAAATTATAGAAGTTATTAAATTTCGGAATTGGGTGTATTTCTATGGAATCACAAAAATGTCACGTGAATAGTATGTCTAAATTGTTTGCGTAAATAATTTAATTACCAAAAAAGACTCCAGATTTTCGATTTATTGCAGATTCAATTTCGAAATATTCTATCTTTTGTTAATTTTATTTATTGGATTCGTAATCGGCGATTATTGAGTTAGGCTTTTCGTTTCATTCTCTTGCCGCCAAAGATAATATGCAGTATTAAATAATGAAAGACATTTTATTAAATACTTTGTCATTCCAAATTTCTCCGAAAATAAATCCCACGCGTTTATCAGAACCAGCGGGGTCATTCAGCGCTATTCAGTATCATTTAGTGGAATTCAAGTCTTATGTTCGAAAAAAAAATCAGACACCGGTCAAACGCACAAATTATAAGATTTATTTTTTGGAATGTTAAATTTTATAAATTTATTCAAAATTTTCTACTTATCAGATCACCTGGCAAGAAGCGCGTTTTTAATTACATGTTTGAAATTTTGAATAAAATACTTTTGAACAACTATTTAGTTAATAATTTATTTCTCTTCTATTTCATCAAGAGTTTCCCACTTTTTAATAAAGTTTTCAATTGCTCCTTTGAAAGGTTTTTGGTTTGAACTCCATTTCCCATTTCTCAATCAAGATAATTTTATTATTTCCTAAAAAATATAGTTACATAGTGTTAAGTGAAGAAAGTACAGTGGAAAATCTTTTCCAATCAGATTTCTACAATTTTGAAAGTTAATGTCCGCTTTGGTGAAGGTATCTAGGTAAAAGAATACTCCTTAGTAAGTAGTAGTGTGCCTTCTGGGTAATTTTTTATTATATTCTTCCTTACTACTTATTAAATTAATTTAATTTTACAAATTCTTGCATGTGTTTTAAAAAGTTTTTTAAATTTTAAAAACGTCCTGTGCGGTGAATACAAAGTGCAATTTCATTTACAACAATATAGACGCATTCAAATATCCAAATGTTGAACAAAAAGGATTCTCAGGAGAAATGGAGTCAATCAAAGGCTAATGTTAAAAAGCTGTCAAAAGGCATATACCTTTGGAAATACATGTCCATCAAGTTTTTGAGAAATTTAAAAAGTATATTTTGTTTGAAAAATTAAACAATTACTGTTCATAACAAATACTACGGTTATGAATCTTGCAAAAATCTGTGGTCAAGCCGAGTCCATTCCACTAAAATATTTCACTTAAAAATTTCACAAAACAAATTGAATAATGTCAGTTTTTTTATGGTTCATTCAGTTGTAATATATAACAGATTTTGATTGTCCGTGTTTTTGTTTTAATTCTACTGTTATTATGGCGTCAACAAAATCAAACAATGTCTTAACTGATTACATGTTAAACTGATTTTTGATTCAGAGTGTCTACTATAATCTAGACCACCTAGAACAAGTTTGGAGACGTTCAAAGGTCTATAAAACTACGCATTGAGTCACTTCATGAAATATCCTATTGCAACTAAAGTATAACAATGTTTGTTGAGTAAACCAAAATTAAAACAAAATAGATGAACTAACTATTTTATTTGCATGCATTTTAGTGTGAATTTTCGGTAACTTAATTTGAGGAATTTTTTAAATATTAAGATTTTCTCTTGGAGAAATGGTTGATTTTTCGACCTGAAGAATTATTTTAAATAAGTTATATGAAAAAAGTAAAATATGCAACACAACTGTAAAATTGCAACATAGTCAATCATATGAAATCAGAGGCCATTAAATGGAAATTGTACATAATGAAACTTACAGATACCTAAACAGGGTGGGCCATAAGTCGCGCACCAAATAATCTCATTCCACATCTATAGCACATCGGTGAAAGAAAACCGCTTTGGTTTATGCCTCATTATTCGACTATTGTGTGAAATTGGCTGAATGTCAATTTTGAATATTGGATTGGGCACTGTAGAATGGTCACCAAGGTCCCATGACTTGACACCAATAGACTTTTTATTTTTGGGGCCATCTCAAACAAATAGTATACTCTACAAGAATTACAGGTGTTGACCATTTTCGCCAGCAGATCATTCATAGGTGCAATCACATAGATGGAAACAGCGACTTACTTGATAAAGTTTATGGAAATTTTGAACATCGATTGGAATTGTGCATCAACGCAAATGGCGAACATTTTGAGCATTTGTGATTGTACCAGCATGCAAAATGTGTTTTTTAGTTCATTAGTTAAGCTTAGTTTTAATAAAATAACGTTTATTATTATCAGAATTGTTTTAAATTATTTGGTGCGCGATATTTGGCCCACCTTGTATAATTTCAAAAATATTGTGAACCAACTCACAAGTGACATTTTCGGCAGCATCCATATTGGAAGCACCCTTAGGATTTTGCATCAAAGAAAGAGGAACAGATTCCTTAAATATGCCATGGTCAGAGACATCGACCTCAAAATCACAATAACAAAAAAGATGAATTTAATCTAACACTGAACTCTAAGGAGAAGGCAACTGAAATATCCAACATGATAATTTACGAATTATTCACTCACTTTTAGTAAAGTATAAGCTATTATCTCATGCTAATTTCTTGATCTCTTATTCCAATTTTATATGTTAAATCTATAAACAAAATATAAAAATAATATTCAAAAAAGTCCATTCTTGCCAATTTCACTTTCATTTAATAGGAAAAATTTTTTAGTATTTTATAATTTTTGAAATATATTTAGAAAATTTGAAATTTATTAGTAAAATATTTTTTCTCTATCATTCCACTCAGGACCATAACAAGGGTTGCAAAATTGAGATGTAACATTTTTTTAATGTTACCAAAAAATAAAAGAAATTATCAAATAAAATGCATGAAAAATGACACAGCCTATCTTTTACATTACTAGTTGGACTGGCCCATTAGCGTGCGTTCGTATATGTGTATTTTGTAAAATTTTAGTCCACAAAATGGATTCCTGTATTTTTTTCAATTAGCAACAGAATTTTACCTATTATAATAGGTGGGGATGAATACATAGTTAAAAATCTTAACATAAACATATATATATATATATATATGTTTATGTTAAGATTTTTAACTATGTATTCATCCCCACCTATATATATATATATATAATTATACTAAATAATTACTAAATAATTAAAATAATTAAATTAAATTTCAGTAATGTAAAAAAATTAAACGTCATGAAGATCACATTAAAAATTTTTAAAAATTAAATTTTAATAAAAAGACATTATTTTGAAATTTTTACCAATAAGAAACTTTATCAAATTAATTAAAAATATTTAAAATAAATTGTTTTATCTAAGTTATTAAATTTTATTTTACCGCCAATAGTTAAAAGTGAACCAGTTACAATGTAATAATTTTTGGTGAATAACTGTGGAGCCGGATCAAATATTTATTTCTATCAATTAATTAGTGATTAATTTGAGAAATATTCAAATAGGTTCCGCAGTTTATCATTGTTGATCAAGAGTTGGTGGCTCCGATCTTCGAAAGGGTTTATTAAAAATAAAAATTTTAGTAAAAAAATTAATTTTAAACAAAATTCTATCTTTAGATGACTGTGAGAATGTAAACTGTAAAAAAAATGTTTAATTTAAAAATAATCGGTTAGTACAAATACAATGTGAGATTTGGATAGTGAAACAGGAAAAGATTGAAGAATAAAATTGAAAATTGTAAAATGAAAAATTTTATAAGAATTAAAAAATTTTTACTGAATTTTCTGGTTTTATAAAGTCTTAATCACCACTCTGTTTAGTGATAAAAGTTTTTATTGTCTGAGGGTCGTCAAGTGTTTCAATTACTAAGTAGAGATCTAAATCAAAATACTAAGAAATTCGATGACAAGTTGTTTGAAAAGTTTAACGAAAATAAATTCAAAAATTTTATATATTTTCGAAGGAAATAAAAAATAAAAAATTCTATATGAAAATTGTAAAATATTGTGAAGGATTAAAAAATAAAGAAAAATATATCGAAACAGAAAATTTGTGTAACTGAGTTATTTGAGGAAGTTGAACATCATGGGAAATCCAAAATACAAAATGGAATGTTACCAAAAATTTAACTACTATTTTATTCAACTTTTTTTCCTTGAAGACAAAATCCCTATAACATTTAATATTACAAACTTTAGCATATTTGTTTTAGTTTAAAAAATATTAAATTATTTAAATCCCTTTTTTATTTATTTTAACTTCTAACTTTTAATTTTTTTAATTTTTGATGATTTTTCAAAGGGGAAAATTTATATAGGTAAATATTTAGGTATAGCTCATCTATCCGTTGTCCAAAGACAAGCGTATAAGTTGAAGCCCTAATTATCCAATAATTTTAACCTCGTTGTCATTTTATTCAGGAAAATTAGATTTTTGTCAAATTTTCCTACCATTAATAAATTATAAAATGAATTTTACAAACCAAAATTGTATGGTTCTTGAAAAAGTTAGTAAATTTTACGAATTTCGGCCAATAGTTACAATCTGCGAGCAAATTGCAAAAATTGACTAACTATATTCATGATGGACTCCGACTAAAATCAACTTACCATAAACAATAATTATTTCAACTTCATCACTTTTAGTGCCAAAGATGCTCGAAACATCCGTGGAAGCTTCATTAGATAAATTTGCCTAACATTAACTAACGTTTTCTTAAGAATTCTGATTTGTTTTTGCTATACAAATTATCTGAGAAATGATTTAGAAGGACTCAATAAATATGGGGCATAACACCTTCCACTGTAAGCCCATGAACCCAAAGCTGATCGGGGCGTCAGAAGTTTTATATATAAAGATCACATTTTACAACCCACTATTGAAAATAGACATTGTCACCTGCGACGAATGCATAATGTAGAACTTCTTATATTGTATCACGGCGGTGAAACATTAAGTAAGCATCATTATTTTCTCCATTGTCGTTTACCCGGTAAAATAGATTTTTGATAAATAACAAGGCAGTCAATAATTAAAAGTTAAATGTTTTCTGAAACACAGTCTTTAAGCACTAAGACACTTGCATATTTATTGAACCAGACTAGATCCACAAATTACTCTATAGGTATTCTCTAAATATTTATTAATATTTATCAAAGTCGTTAATTTCAGTTTACATGCTTTTCAAATTTACTAAGAACAAACTCTAAAGCAAAGCTTAAAAGACATGAACTGAATTTACGATTTTAATTATAAATGACAAAAATTTGACATTATTTTATTTGAAAAATTGCTTATGGGGCATACAATATTATTTATTTTCCAATTTTTGAACAATCTTATTATCGAATTTTGTAAACTAAATAACTAGAAAATACTTAATATATTTTATAAATAGAAATTAATTTACTATTTACAAATAATAGGGATATATTTATAACGTTAACCTTGAATTGTTTTTATTAAGTACAAAAAGCGCTAAGTAAAATTCTAGGAAGACATTTTTAAAAGACATTTAAAATTAAGTATTCAATATTAATTATTAAAATTAACAATTTTTGAAATGAACAAAATATGCATGTATTGCTGTTTGACATTTTCGAGTTATAAGACCAGTTGCGGCCATGAAATTTGCCAGTTTATATATTATTAATTGATATCAATATTGATTATATTTTTAGTTATTGTTTTCAAAATTATTTTGGAGTAATTAAATTACATCCCTTGCCGTGTTTTGCTTGTGGACATTACTTAACAGACGAAGAATGTGAAAAGGTAATTATTGAAATATTGTGTAACTTGAAATTAAAGTTATTATTTCTGTTAATAATTCTACAGAATTTATATAGATACGATATTTAAGAGCTAAATCACAAGCTGTTTTTCGAAAATTTCTGTATTCATTGAATTTAATTTTTAAATTCAAAATCCCATATGAATTTTCATACCCCTAACTTATGTTATTAAAATATCTACTTAATCCTTTAATTTCTATCGATAATACATAATTATCATAACAACTCAAATGAAATAAAATTGAGTGTGCAAGAAGAAACAAACTAGAAAAAAATGAACTCCTTCAAGACTATTATAAATTCTATCCATGTACCCATAACGATGACCATGTTGGTAATGTACATGATAGGCAAATATCGATAAGATCGTGAGCTCTATTGCAGGAATACTTGTCATTACGATCTAAAACGGGTTCTGGGCGGCCATTAAAACGTCTTATGCTAATGAAAGTTGACATTGTCATAAGCCTGTCGCTATTTCGTGGTCTTCACAATCTACGAGAAGTATTATTTCATTCACGAGTCTTGAAAACACTGTCTGTTAAGGTAAAGGCAATAACCCGTGATTGTGATATATTTAGTTGTAACTTAAAAAATGAAAAATCAAAGTATAGCAATAAATATTTAATAACCAATGAGAAACAAAAATATAACAGAATGATTCAGTAATCAAAGTATCGTTTGGTTTACACCCCACCCCCTTCAGAATTGACCAGCAACTCATCAAGGTTGAAGATATTGGCATCGACTTTGAAAGAGAAAACAATTCCTCCCAGACTTCGGTCGATACCTGACGGAATACCTGATTACAGAGTTAGGATGAGTGCTGTGGCCTGTTTTTCCGGCTGTCTAGCATTTCCTCCATACCGCTCTAACTTTCTGTTTAATCTTTAGAGCTGCTGCTAGTGGATTCGCCGGTGAACTGGATCTACTATGATTGATGACAGGCGGCGGTATCCATGCACTGCCAGATGGAATTCATAATGAGGAAGGGGTGAGTTCACCAGCATTGTGAATTTTCTACAGGCCGATTTAACAGTGAGTGAATATAATTTGAGAAATCGAAAAGTAAAGATGGCCAGAGAACACCAAGATGATAGATTTAGCCAGTTGTCAAAAATTACCGGTGAATCAGTAAGTAGGAGATCCGATTGAGTTTGCCGATTTCATGGGTGATTATTACATGTATTCTTCGGCCAATGAGTGGTCACAAGCCATAATGGTATAAAGATTTCCACTCTATTTAAAAGGAGCTTCAAGAGAAGCTTGGCAGCAAGTGGATAACAAGAAAGTTGGAAATGATCGGGCCAAACTCAAATACGCTATAGCAATGAAATTGGCGGGCGATATAAAAAGGATAATGCGACAAAAATGTTATGCCAGAGTGCAAAATCCAAATGAATCAGTAAGTGAATTCGCATACCATTTAACTACTTTAGCAGACAAAGCCTTCAAAGCAACTCTGGATTTACAAATAGGCACACTAGCTACATGCATAGGGCGGCAAAAAATAGCATGTAACTGATAAATGAATTCAAATTTTCAAAAAATATTTTTTCGTTTCTCAAGGATTGAATATTTTAAAAATGAATATATAGAAAATGTTTATATAATGTAGATTCATTTTAAACAGCTTTTAGAGAAAAGTGAGATATTTGTATATGAAAGAAGCTTCGCAAATCAGTACGATTTTTTATTTATAAAGAAATATAATAACGTTTTTCGAAATTTGGAAATCATCTTCAGAATTTATCTGTCACTAACAGTAACAAATTGTTCTGCTGAAAGATCCTTTTCTTGTTTAAAAAGAATGAAAAGCTATCTTCGTTCACAAATGAAAGAAACAAAATTAAATGACATTTCGATTATGCACATCGAACACGAAGTTTTAGAGAAAATTGAGTTTGAAGAGATAATTAATACATTTGTAAATCAAAAAATTAAATTAAAATCATTAAATAATACCAATGATTAATACCAATGATAATACCAAACAGTTCTTTTTATTTAAATTCAAATTACACTAAACTTTAGTGGAAACAAGAATAGTGCCAAAGCTGAAATCCGACATAACCACCACACGTCCAACTTCCTACAAGTCAATATCAATTTAACAATCGTGTAATACATAAGCTGACTCAAGCCGAGATTGGTCAAACTTTAATCATCTATCAATATTGTCATCAGAATCACAAAAGCTCGGGCTCATTCCGCCAAAAGAGGATCAACTTCAAATCTATTGTTCTGTGATTCATCCAAATCATCATCATCAACGCTTGGGCTCATTCCGCCAAAAAGTGGACAAACTTCAGATACATGGTCAACATCTGGAACATCGACTCCATATGTGAGACTGGTATTAGGACCCACCCATAGCCGCTCATTTTTAAGTTCAGAAATATAATTTATAAACATCTAACTATAAAGTATAATTAAATTTTAAGTTAAAAATATAATTTATAAATATATAATCAACTATAATTATCTATTAAGTATAAAAATATAATTTATAAATATATAAATATAAAGTATAACTATTTCTAATTTCCGCAAAATTATCTATAAATACCTACTTATAAAGTATAATTAATTTCTTAAGTTCAAAATATAATTTGAAAATATCTATTCACAAAGTATAACTAAATTTTTTTTGGGGTTTAAAAATATAATATATAATTACAAAGTAGGACTATATACTGTGCTCAAGAATATAATTTATAAATGGAATTGCCATGATCCCCTCCTTAGGTATATTAGTTTAGTCTTGGAAAACATGCACTTACAATTATTGCTAATCATGATTACCATTATTATAATCACTGTTGTTATCAGTATTACTCCCCTACGTAATTACTATAACCGTTGTCATCACTCGTTATCCTTCTTATCATTGTTATTACTATGAGTATTATCACTGTTGTTATGATTACTAGTTGTATTATCCTTATTATCATGGTTGCTACTATTGTATTCCCCTTGTGATCATTATTATTGTTAGTATTCCCCTGATTCTATTTTTACATCGATAAATTAATCGTAATAATCCCCAGTATGCATCGGATCAACATAATGAAAATTATCTTACCTCATGAAAACGGAAATCAAATTATCCATATAAAATAAAGCAAGAAGATCCTAAATACCTTTATCGTGCTTTTCTCAATAAGATTCTCACTATAACATCCACTACTTTTACTATTGAATCCACTAAAACTAAGCAACATAGAATTTTATAATTTTAAACTAAACTTGAATTACCAAATATTTTAAAATAACCTATCGTAAAGGGGGATACCCATAATCGTTTATTCATCGTAACGACCAGCGACAGAATCTTCATCAGTAACGAGGAGCCAGTCACAAATAAGGCGATCATTTCCTACGGAAATTTGGTTAATTTAGCAGATTCTGAACAAGCTGTAAAAGAGAATTAATATATATAAAAGTAGATTAAGCCATTATGAACGGCTTCGCCGACGAATAGGTATTGTAATATAATTCAACAATGAATCTTTTCGTCGATGAAGACTTTCTCTGAGGCCAAGGATACTAATAATAAATTATAATAATCTAAATTAAATAATTTAAAAATTAAATAATGCACTATGATGTAAATAATTAGTCAATGATTTTGAACCGTTAAAACAATTAAATTTGTTTTTCTTAATTCCATTTTGGAAAAAAAACTAAGTTGACAGGCCCTGAGCATTGTAAAGCGCCGAGGTCCATGACATACCGGGAATTCCATAGAAATTAAGAGGCTCCAGACCATTGTAAGCAATTGCCTTTGCACGGAATTGCTGAAAATAGTCTGCGAGGGGAAACACGTCTAATTTAAGGTTAGTTAACATGTAATCTAACATGTTGCAGTTTTGCTGAGTCCAAATAACTTGGGCTAATGCATACTCATCATTAGACACAGAATCCCAGATCGAAGGTAGTTCAAGAGTGGATTCCAGAACCTCAAGAGATGTGGCGAAGTCATAAGGAAAGATACCTTTGGCTCGAACAATTGCGCCATCAAAACGGAAGAAGTTAAAGGCAGATCGGAGAGTCTTAACCGCTTTTGCTAAAGATGAATTAACAAACTGCATGCGGTCAATAAAACGAACAGGCAATATATTAATATACGCGATGAGAGATGAATTTTTCTGTAGTGGTCGGAATAATATTCAATTCCCAAGAAGGAAAATTTTTCAGACCATACTTCAAAATATGATGGAGATCATACCCCCTCAAATTATGAAAGACAACCGGTAACTGTTTCTGAATTCGCCGAGACACATTACATTTCCTACAAGCAGCACCTAAATACTTACCTGAGAAGTGGTAGTGGTCCCTAACTCTATGTACAATAGATTTCTTGCAAAGGTAACAGGTTCTGGAATCTCTATATGCCCGCTGTTCAACGAAAGACAATGTTTGAATAGGTTTTCGCCCATTCATTTCGTAATATGGCAGGACAATTGTGACAGCAATTTCCTCACCTTACAAAGGAAAGACAACACAATCATCACCAACAAACTCGTAATAAATTTTGTGTTATTATAGTTATTAATTAATAACATGCCTGCTGTTATTGGCAAGTGTTTTTGATGATGGGTAATATCCTCGGGTAAAATTGCCTCAAAATCGGTATATATCACGAATGGCGGGGTGATTGTCTTGGAATAATCTTTAAATAATAAATTTTTATCTTTAGGGAGTGTATATAATGTAGTACCTATCTGGTTCTTACTGCATAGACCTACATGAATCTCATAAGCACGCCTAAGTCTGAAGCCATTAAGGCAAGTGAGGCACCAGTTTACACGAATTCGAACACTACAGGAGCTACTAGGGTGCGAGTTTATTAATTTTTGCAAATCAAAAACTGCGCTGTAGTGAAGTTCGGTACCATCTTCTAATAACAATAAGTAAATGGGTTCACCACCTATAACTTTAGAGAGGTGAATAATATCTAAATGAGGATGATGGGGAATATAGTTACTATCATCGTTTTCTATAGGCTTAGCTGGTCTTTTCCTATATGTTAATACATTAATTGCCAAATTTAATTCCTTATTTTTCCTCTCGAATTTGGGAATATCACATAATTTCATGGGACAATAACTTATAGGGTCAAAATTCAGTTCACCTAAATAATTTTCATCTGTAGTAACACGATTTCTATGTCTACATATAACATTACGTTTTAAGAGCGCTAAAATGCTATACTGCCCGACACTATTTTTAGCACAGTAAGAAATTTCGTTACAAAATCATGAATAATGTAATAAATGAAATAAATTTTGTATGATTGTAATTAATATAGTAATACTTTTAATAATTATCACTACTTAGACATATATTATTTTTTGTTTAAATAATATTTGAATTCTTAGGTTTTTTAAAAATTAAAATACGACACAATTTTTAGCACACTTTAAAGATTTTTAAGTATTAATAATTTTAACCTATTTTTTATACTACTTTATATGATTTTAATGTTTATAATAATTTTAGAATTGATTATGAGATCTCCAGATTTAAAGAAAGTTGCTATAAAGATGAAACAGGAAGGTAACAGTTATGATGCAATTGGCACCATTTTGGGCATGTCTAGATATGCTGTTAAGAATTTAGTCACCTACAAATATGTGTTACATAAACGCAAACGTGGAAACAGAAGAAAAATAAGTAAAGCAGAGCACAGGAAAAAGTTAATTCGCCCAAGATCAAGAGAAATTGTGGGCTAGCTGTATCAACAAGGACAGTACAAAGGTATATGCAGCTTGCTGGTATGAAATACGCAAAACGTTATCACGAAATCATCCTATCTAAGAAACACAAGGAAGAAAGAATGAAAGTGATAACAGAATGGATTTCGACCAATCACATTTTGGAGAATACTATATTCTCAGACGAAAAAAGGTTCACACTTGATGGACCAGATTGTTGGATGACATATATTCCGAAAACATCAAAATATGTGCGTAATATTCGGCAATGTCATGGAGGTGGAATTATGGTCTGGCTGATGATCCTTCCTAACGGACTTCTATCTTTCCACATGATAACTGGCAAATTTAAGTCGACCGATTACATTACCCTGTTGAAGACCTTTTGCTGTGCCAATAATGAAAGTTAACCTAAAGAGGAATTTTTACTTCCAGCAAGACAATTGCACAGTACACAAAGCACGGATTGTCCAAGATTATCTGAAATCAAGTAATATATCAACGATTACATGGCCGTCACGAAGTCCAGACTTGAACATAGTTGAGGATGTCTGGAAGATGATTTCAGATATGGTTTATGACGGACCGCAGTTCTTAAACATAGCTGTTTTAGAAAAAAAAATTACGGATGTCATATCTCTTATCAACTGTACCAGGCGACATAAAATTTTGGATTTCTATGCATCAATAAGATTGAGACTGTGTAAAGTTCTGAGTAATCACGGAAATTTGTATAATTGTTAAGTATTAGTGTGTATAAATAAAGTGTGCTAAAAATTGTGTCGTATTTTAATTTTTAAAAAACCTAAGAATTCAAATATTATTTAAACAAAAAATAATATATGTCTAAGTAGTGATAATTATTAAAAGTATTACTATATTAATTACAATCATACAAAATTTATTTCATTTATTACATTATTCATGATTTTGTAACGAAATTTCTTACTGTGCTAAAAATAGTGTCGGGCAGTATATATATGAAGCACATATCGTCGTTATTTTTGACGTTTACAATAGCTCTTTTTGGGATTAATGCTGATGGTGTGGGATATAACTATGGCCATATAACTATGTGTGTATATTTAGTCAGGATAGTCTATTTCTTTAATTTTAACTACCCGCCATCCGCTCCGTAATATGTAAATTTTTCTATTTTATTATTTAATCTGGTGATTTCATTAATTAACAAATTTTCTGAAAACACTTCGGCGCTATTAGAGAAAAAGTTATCTCTAATTTACCCATCTTTCTCGAACTGGATGAGGACGGTGAACTGAATTTTAACTGTGCCCATACCTTTAATTTCGGCAATTAATTTATTTATAATCTTATTTGTAAGGGAAATTTGCACCAAGTTATCTTTTTCCATATTAAATCGTAAATTTTTTCGTGCACCCTTAAAATTTACTTCTATTTCTTGTTCATCGTCAATATCGATCGAACCACCTATTTGATTATATATTAAATCACCAGTTGTATTAATTTTAGAGGGAACACCAGACCCAAAACTAACAGCAGGCCGTTTATTATTTATCACAGGTGAAGTATTTATCACAGAAGATTTATTTATCACAGGAGATTTATTTATCACAAGAGAAGTTATAATCACAGAAGAAGTATTTGTAGATATATTTTTAGTTATAGGTCGCGTATTGTTATTTACATGTGTATTATTTATAGGTCGCATATTATTTATAGATGAAATATTTACATGTTTATTATTTACAAGTCGCGTATTATTTATAGGTGTTTTACTTTTTATTATATTAAAAAGACTCTTTATTCATTGTGTATTGATTTAGATGACTCCTATGTATCATATAAAAACATTTATATTTTATATTTTGGGATGTCTCGCATATGGGACAAATATTGTAGGTGATGCCATAGAATCTATGACCATAATACCTTTTCTTTACCTTATGGCATAAATTTGAATGGCCTAATGATTATTGACAGTAGCTATGATATAATTTACATGTTAACGATAAATTATTAAGAGTGTATAAAATATGTAATTAAAAGATTGTGTAAAATATTATAATGTAATTATTATAACCAATTGTTATTAGTTAATCTATTTTTATCATTAGATAATTGTAAAAAGTATTAACTAATAACAATTAATAATAATAATCTGTAATATTCTTTATGTTCATAGTTAGTTGTAAACTACTTTGAACATTATTATAAGAAGAGTTGTAAAGTATATTTATTGAGGGCAATTATTATTATTATTATTATTATTATTATTATTATTATTATTATTATTATTATATTCCTCATCATATTCCTCCTTAGAGAGGACATCCCGCATGGGGCATCCTGAGTTGGGGCAACAGATTCATCAATGATAACCGCTGGTATAATATTTTTCAAAATATTATCTTCCCCAATAGCAGTGGGGTCATTATAATCCTCAATAGAGACATCACCTAAAGTTTTTTGTTAATCAAATAAATAAATTAAAATAATTTTACTCATTGATTCCATGTTAGGAGTATTGTCCTCGATAATAATAGGAGCAACATATTGAATAATTTCACAATCACCTAAAGTATTTTGTTAAAAAAATAAATAAATAAAATTAATTTACTTGATTCATCTTCACTAATAATAATTGGGACATCTTCGCTAATATTAATAATATTATCGTTGTCAGCTTCTGTCACTTCATACCATAAATTATCTAAAGGAAAATAAAAATAATAAATAAAATTAAATTACCATTTTCACCATTGAACATGGCATTGAAAATATTAGTTAATTCTCTGTCCATTTTTAATTGAAATTTTGTGATTTGTAAAATTTAAAAATAATTGTGACGAATATGGAATTTGTGAATGTTTATAAAGAGAATGAAAATTTTCCTGTCGAAGCCAATCAGAATTTAGGACTTAATTATCTAGGAATGAATATTATTAAAATATAGATTATAAAAGTATTACTTCTTCAGACCACTGATAATAGTGTTCTGAGTCCCACGAACTTTTTTCAATGATAATCTTCATATAAGTGAACCCTACAATTATTCGGGTCCACTTCATTTCGTCATCGAATAGACACTTGAAGATTCTATTGAAGTAGAACTTCGTCTCCAGACACTCCATATCCAGCATGTTCTGGTTATAAATATGATTCCCCTCGATAATTTCTTCAGTCCGATTAATTAGGTAACTGAGGCTTTCCCTAATACCTGTATTGACGACCTCATTTAACAAGTTGTCGATAAAATGAGGTTGCGACATTTCTACAATAATTTCAAATATAATGTTTTATACTACTACAGAATTGTGTGCAATATGATTCTGATTGGTTAATAGACTATAAATGTAAAATATATACGAGTTTTGATTTGATACACCATGAAAACTATATTTCTATTGCTAATTATTATAATTATCACACAATACAACAATAACTGCGGAGTCTTAATAAATAAATGTGTTTGTCCAAATTCCGCCAAGTTGATGGATATTTTATATATTCTTGACAAACCAAAATGGGAAAAGCATCCAGGAAAAAAATATCCCAAAGATTGGAGAATTTAGAAAAAGCTATGACCTATCATTTGAATATATACAAAATATAAAATTTAAATTAATTGATCATATTGAAGTTTTCAATAACTCAATTGTTGAAAATAAAGAATATGAAAATTATTGATAAGAATTATTAAAAACTTGAAAATTAGTTCTGTACTTTGTTACGATTGGACATTTGAATACTACTTCCGAGATCAACGACAGCCCCGGTCAAAGTGACTCCACAAAAGGCCAGCCATTTTAACAGACCGAGCTATAGGTAATTTTTAACAACAAACTAGATGCTGTTTAAACTTCTTTCCAATTCTAAATGTTGCTGTAATTTAGTGCATATTTGGATGCATCATAATAAAACGAAAAAATAAAAATAATTATGAATATTATATTAAATATAAATGAATCATTACTTTTGAGCATAAATAAAATTCATGATTCATGATTACTGATTTACTCTTAATTAACTTACCTTTTAAGAATTCATCCTCTTTTATAGTGATTTTGTGCGTGAGTTTCTTTGTTGACCAATTATGGCAGATTCACCCACACATTGACCAATTGTATCGATTTTATTTTATTAAATTTTTCGACCGATTAATGTTTTTTTAATGGATTTCTTTATATTTATTAATTATTTTAAATTACAATAGCGATATAGTGGGAATGTTTTCAGAAAGATGTGAATCAAAAATACTTTTAGATTTATTGTTCTATTTCCTATCAAAAACCGTGTGAAATCGATTATTCTTTGTAATTTCAAAGTTAAATTAACAACTTTTCGTCAATTTCGGTAGTCTGCTAATACTTTTCATTAATTTAACGTATTTACATGCGTAATTATTCTATTTGCATACAATAAATGGTAAATAAATATGTTTTACTAATTTGCTTATATGTTATACAACGTCAAATCGCTCAACAAATAAATCATACAACAAAGGAAATATGTATAAAATATCATCCGCCATCTTTGTATTTCTTTTCGGCCTTTTCTTTGTGTCATCATTAAAATATGTTGTGAGTGAGTCAATTTATTATATTTTTTACAGGATTTTCAATTCTAGTTAATGTTTTAAATTAATTTTCAATGGTTTTTCATTTCAAATTGATTTTATTTCACTTCTATTTAACATTTAAAACATTACAAAACTAAATAAACGTATGGAAATATTTATTTATATGGAAAGACATACGGTCATATAAAACAATTTACTAATAAATACAAGAATTAAATTTTAATCCACGATTTCAATAACTTGGATGGACAAACGAATATATTTTTTCATATTCCTGTAGTACTCCTCGACATCACTACTACAAAAACTTCTTAATTTATCGCACATTGCTATTTTCAGTGCTTT
Organism: Schmidtea polychroa; assembly: GCA_959609185.1. NCBI lineage: Eukaryota > Metazoa > Platyhelminthes > Tricladida > Dugesiidae > Schmidtea > Schmidtea polychroa. Next base: position 52,092 of record CAUHTR010002160.1, read on the forward strand.
TTCATTCATGGGATTACTTCGTCTTACAAAATCCTTCCATTTTGAGAATAAATAATTGATTGGGTTCAAGAAAAGAGAGTAAGGTGGCAGAAATTCAATTCGAATGTTTCGAGTAGTAGCTAATTCCATTATGCGTGCGCTCTTATGAAACACCACATTGTCCATCACCAAAACTCTTATATATTATTATCAACAATATCATTTGCAATTTCGTCGATATATCCTAGTAAAGACGTGGTACGTGACTCAATTTCCGAAACAGCAAATCACACTTAGTCATGACACTGCATTCCAATAGGTTTTTCGAGCGAATATTTGGAACTATTAGATTCGCTGGACTTCCTATCTTCGAGCGACCTTTTTTGCATCGCACCGATACGTTGAATCCAACTTCGTCAAGGAAAAAAATTTCTTCGTCAGAATACGTTTCCTCAATTTCCAAATATTTCGCGACGTTAATTCTTCGGATTTCGATCGAATGGGCGTCATTTCGCTTTGGAGGAATCAAGGTCAACTTTTTATAAGTATAATGTAGATTCTTTAGACAATAGAAAAGCCTCAATAGAAAATGCCTCAGCGAAATAGTAAAATCATCATTAACTAAATTCAGAATAAAAAGCCTCATTTCCTCTGTTAATTTAACATTTCTGCAGCGCCTCGAGCCAAAGATACTATTCGTCCCGTTTTAATAAATTTATTGACAGTGTTTTTCACCGTTGCAACAGTTAACATTTCATAGCCTGCAATTACGTTCACCGAGTTGCCGCTCTGGTATGAATGTATGATTTTAGATCTTGTTTCTTCGGTTATTTTCTTATACGGGCCTCTTCTGTTTGATGTATCATTTGGAATCGATTCGCTGTCAATTATAAATGTAGAATTTAAATCGGTGTACGGTTCTGGATTTTCTGGCTGATCTTTGTTACTTCCGTTTAACATTTCCATGGAATTATTTAATTTTAGGAATTTTCTACAAGAATAAATTGAAGTTAAATAAAATCAATTTGAAATGAAAACTCATTGAAAATTAATTAAAAAAATTAAATTGAATTGAAAGAATATTAACTAGAATACAAAATCCTATATTCATTTAAATACTTTGTTTTAACAAATGTTCTCGTTTATTTTGATCTCGTTGGGGGTGCTGTGTTGTCCGAATCCTTGACACTTATTTTATTTAAATGATTAGTTGTTATATCCCAACAAATAAAATTAAGAATCAACTAACATTTATCGTCGATGTACTTTCAAAATTTCCAATCCCTTGATTTTGCGGGTTGATTTATGCATTTCAAGCTACTCAAACGCAGGATATAGTAAAGCAAAGTACTTTACGCAAATCCATTTAACTTTTATTATACACTAATAAAGTTTCCATGTTTGTAATTATGTGTGGTATATGCTCAAAATAAAAATACTGCATCACGTTTTTAAGTTACATTATGCACCTCACTAAAACATGGCATATTACATACAAAAATTTAGTAATTTAGAAATTACAGAGTACACGTATGACAATTAAGCTTTACAAAGTCAGGGTGACTGACACACATCTTTGTACACAATTTGTACATCTTATTCTCGATTTTCTGTATTCAGATCGTGTACATAGGTAACATTTTCTTTGGTAAGAAGGTCTATTTGTATTATTTACTTGAGTAAATGGATTAGCAATTAAGGTCATTGGGGTTTTTGCTGATGACTTCAAATTAGGGATGGGATATATAGCTCTTTATAAAGGTCTTTAGCTAACAATTTCTTGAACTCTAGTAGCTCGAAATTTTCCACTGTTTACAATTTTATTAAGGCAGTTCATGTAACAATACGCCATTAGGTCATCGAGAAAATTTACGTCGACTTCTGAAACTTCTAGTCAATTAAATCAAAATATATCTAAGTATTTAGTAGCATTTTCAAATTTGACTATTTGACTTTTCATGTCTACATAGTTTTGGAAACCATGCATAAAAGATATGAGCAGCACCGGGATATTCTTATCCCAGGATGAACAAATAATTATGTTCTCTTGAAATAAGTAAACAGTATCACCCTTATTGTACACTTGAAACATCTTTAGCTACCAGCCGAATTTCTTAACAATTTAATGGTAGAGTGCCAACTACAATAGTCTTATTAGCCAGCATATTTTTGGGAAGCGTTAATGATGTCAAGTAATTGACTATCGTTATATTCCTCCCATTAGATAAATAACGCTCTACCTGGTTCATTGCCAGCGATTCTGGAATAGAATAGTATTCGATAAGTTTCTTGTTCATTTTAAGGTTTGTTCATGGTTTAGTTTTCGTGTAAGTTAATGTTGAATAGGTGAACTACTTGTTGTATATTTGTTGAATATTTGTCACATCAAAGTTTATCATTGAAGCGAAATACATTTTTGATTTCTTTAAAAGTTTGAAGCTCATACAGGCCCTGGTAAAAGGATTTCAATCATTTTTAGTCCAAAATTCTTCTTTATACCTGTGTGTAGCTTTGTACACATCTGCAACCATATGAAGACCGATGGATTCATTCAAGTCACACCAATAAACCTTTTCTCATTATATTCCTTTAGTTTGAAACAAGCACCTACCTTCCATATGTGTTAATATTCTCCATACAACTGTTAAAGAACACATAAAAAACTTCGGAATTTGAGACAAGATTCATTCCTTATCTGAAACCGACTTTTTTGAATCATTTAAAGAGTCGGCAGAATATTCTTTTGATTCGAAAGCCCTAGATAAAGGAATCAGAATATTTTCGGGTAAAGATTCGTCCACGTCTCCATCTCATTCTATTACAGCTTCCTGTGAAATTTCTTCATTTTTAAATGCCACATCATAATCCAAGACATCATTGGGCATGCTGTAGCTATCTTCATCCGAAATCACTTCCTTGTAGATAGATTTGATCACCTGATGTGTTACTGCTCTTGGATGTCGTCGGATCATGGTACCCTAATAATATAATATAGATACATAAAGTCCATTACAGAGAATATGGGTAACCGTTTTAATTCACCCACGTTGAATAGCTACTACATAGAGAATATACTCATTTACAACTAAGATATACATTCTTACATTAAAACAAGAACATCGTTTACTATGATGAAATTAGAATTTTTAAGTTAGCTAATAATCATAAATTTACTATTTGAAAGAAGGTTTTTTCCTTTATATAGTGAAACAATTCTTTTGGTTAATTACTTTAAAACAAGCCTGGTCAAATATTTTGGATGAAGGGATACATTAGGAATATAAAATGAGTGACGGGCCACAAGTTAAATACTATTTTTAGATATATTATTTATTATCATGAAAAAGGAATTTCAACATAAAAATAAATGAGTCATTTATAGTCAACAATTTCATGAAAAGAATGAGTTTTATATTAATTTTTTTTTAATTCAGATGTTAATTTTGTAGTCGAAATTCTTAAAACTGCTTGTAAAGGTTAATTGATATTCATAATTGAAAATATTTGTTCGCATATAGGTTGATCGAATAATATACAAAATCTTTAGAGCAAAACGTTCGAATTTGTCCAAATTAAGTGTTATAACATTTACAGATTTATTTTCAGCGATGCAAATCTCTTAATTCTGTATTACACTGCAGATCGATAATTTCAAGTTGTAGCTCACTGGGTACACTATCAATATCTATTGAAAACAATCTTTTTGAAATTTTTACAATTACAATATTACAATTATGAGATTTAATTAGTTTTCAAGCGAATCTTTTAATAATTTCTCTATATCTCAGTAATTTCATTACAGTTCAATAATTTTCAAATATTTCAAAAACCTAATTTCCACCTACTTTTAAATGACGCCGGGCTTACCAAAATATTGAGTTAATATTAATATTTAGCCAGAAAAAGCTTATGATCTAATCCCTCGCACTTTCGATCAGAATAAGTAGCTCAACACAATAAATTTTATTTGTACCACAAAATCACAATTGTTCTAATTATCACTTACAAAAGCTTACTTGATACTAGAGGCAGGTAACCCTGAGAGAAACCGCCTAAAGTTGTTCGAATCTTATTTAGCTTCTGAAAAAATTCATCTCTGAATATCTCTTCTCTAATTTTCACTGTTGAATAATCATTTGGTTGTTTTGTCTCTTTGACAGTCAAGGCAACTTTATACTTTTTTCGCTTCAATCATTCACAAATTAAATTATTCGTTTGTTTTAATTATCCTTGTTAGGAAATAGTTCCTACCAAAAATTTTATATTTCTCTGACTGTCGTATAAATAAGATATTATGGCTTGATAAACAGAAAACATTTTTCACTGATTAGTCTTTATTGTTTTAGCCCCATGTGATCTCCTCGGGTCCCAGACCTAAATAATATCCACATTCCAAAAATCAGACTTATGTGGTCGTAGTGTTCATAGAAATTGTGTTTTAAAATACAAAGCGAAAATTTGTTATAACTTGCTCCACTGGCTATTTCTGGAACAATTATTGATTAAACGGGGAACTTTCATTTGATATATGGACAATTGTTAGGAAGATATATAAAGATGAAATTAATATAAATCAACAATTTAAGTAGAAATTTTACTTGATGAGACGGCGTCTGGATATCGTAATGAGACAGAAATTCTATTTAACCGAAATTTAGTACTTACTGGAATCCATCTCATATATATCAGTGTGTGTCAGTAGTAGAGATGTGGGCAGTATATGAATTAGGAAGTAAATGTGCACTACTTAGCGTGGAATTTTTCTGTATGTCTGCTGAATATGTAGATAGGTTGATTTTTTCGATTTTAAAAGGTTTTCATCGATCATTCACAACTTTAATAATTTGTCTTATCTCTTGGATTTTATTTTTTACTTAAATTGATTTGTTTTTATCAACTAATTAATTAATTAGTTTGTATTTTTTTATTAACTTTGACTAAAATTTAAATTTATTATATTAAATTTATTATTGTTGGAGTCAAAATATGGTTGTTGGTTATTTACTTGTTCTTTATAATTATTTGTGACTCGAAGTATAGGATAATAAACGTTATGACCTTATAATTATAGGTTATTTGTTAGCTCTTTGTGATTACTTTGTGACTTGATGTGTAAGGAAAATCTGTAGAACCCGATAGCGTTTCCAGTAAAAATATGTGGCGGGACAGTCGGGGTGCCTGTATATAATGCGTGTTACAGCCCAGATGATAATAGATGTAAAATACGAAACTAACCAAATATAACAAACAATTTACACTTCAAACTTTTATTAAAGAAAAAAAACCTAAAAACCTCAATTAGCCTTCTCGGTAATGTTTTGGCTGGTGCGAATGGCAGGATCGGATAAAACAAGTAATATAGATTGTATATAATTTGTAGATTAAATTGAAAGTTCACTTGAATGCAAAGAAATCGAATGAGAATTTGTGGGAATTTTCAGGATGTTTTAAATGCACTCTTTCAATCGTTTCTATCCTTTGAGTGAATCGAGAAATCTCGAAATATTCGAGAAATATTCACGATGTAAATTAGTTCTTGATTATAATATTTATAATTTAATTCTTTCCGGATTGAATTTTTAAAATTTTTGATTTTATTATAGCGATAATTTACTATAGTAAAATAAAAGTTTGAAGTGTAAATTGTTTGTTATCGCTATATAGTCTTTTTAAATATTTCATTTCTTCAACCTTTCCTGTACGAACACAGTGGTAACGAAAATACTAATTAGGGTTTTCTGTCATTGATAAAAAATATATTACTACAATTATATTTTTTTACTACAATTATATTTATATTTATCTCTTCACTTGCAGCTTCACATATATGTTTACCTCGAAAATTCCAGTTTTTAATATTTTAAATAATTTTTACTTCTTTATTTATTTTACTTATCTCACAATTTTAGTAGTCCGATTATATGACGAAGCCCCCGAAATATTGAAAACAAGAGTCGTCCTATTTTCGTACCTCTCGATTGTAGGGAATTTTCGTGCATGATTAGACACAGAATAAGGGATCTTAAAAAATTATTTTTTAAAATATTTTTTCGATAGTAAATAAGGGGACACAGCAATTTTGCTGATAAAGCAAGTTTACATTTTAATTTTATTTTCGAGTTTGTGTTAACTTTTGTATTTAATTGCTTGTACATAACTCTAGATTTTTTATATTGATTCACCTAAACATTATTCTCTTTATCTTTGGGGACTTCAAATCTTTTTGTACCATACTCTTTAATCCATTTGAGTGTAAGTCTTTAATGGAGTTAGATCTTATTTTTATTATGTATTAACACGTTGACGGACACTAGGAACGAGTAAAGTTAAAAAATTGACACTCCATGTTTTGAACTTTTTAGAGATGTTAGAACTATAGTTTTACTATTTATTTTTAAATAAACTTAGTTTGAACTGATAAAGCACTTAAATTAGGTTGATGGTATAACAGTCATGGCGCCAGCCGAACGCAACAGACAATGTGATGTGATAATGAGGGCTATTACAGCCAAAATTTAAGAACGTAAATAATCAATTATGACTCAAATTAACATTGTTTTAAGACTTTATCCGCGTAATTAATTGTGTTTTTGGAGATTTACATAAAATATATTGTTTCAGTTCGTAATAAAAAAATAATAAATAAATATCAATAAGTTTTATTACTATCATTTACAAAGTATTTTCAGTAGTGCATTAATTCAAAGCATGACGACAGGACTCAATGCAAATAATAAACCAAAGGTCAATATAATTATTAGTAACGGAAACATGTACACAATTAATATGCAATATTACAGGATAGAATTCAGATCTACAAGATCCTTGTTCTACACTAGAGAAAATAAACAACTATATAATTAATATATAAGAATCAGATAAAATTCAAGTCTTTTGCAGACCCTTACTCTTAACTAGAGTCACTTTACGTGGTAATGATTTTGAAGATTTTCTTTTGCTTCTTCGTCTTTATATCATTTTCTTATTTTTTGCCGTTTTTCCTTTTGGATTTTTTCCTTTTTCGGTCATTTTCTTTTTGAGTTATAACGGTAATTTCGTCTTCCTCTTCTTCTATGCGTTTTTTGTTCGCTTTTTCTTTTTTCTTTGTTGCCCTTTTGAATTGTTTTCTGAATTCTATTTCGGCTTCTTCATTTAGTCGTTTTGTTGTCGAAATTTCTTCTTGTGGTTGTTTTTCCATTAATTCTTTTAAGCCTATCATTTCATTTTGGCTTGTATTAGTTTTTCCTTTTGTGTTTGTTGAATCTTGCGTATTTAGCTTCTATTTCACTTTCGCTTTCTTCGGGTTCGGTTCCTTAATCATAACTATCGTCACCATAGTAACTTTCACATCGATTTATCTCTTTCATTATATGAGTATGGAGATGGCATTTTGGTAGGTACTCTCTTTTCTCTTTCGTGGGTTTCAATTATTTCTTCTTGAAAATTATTGTTCTCTTCATTTTGGGGTTTTTGCTTGTCCAATTCTTGTTCGTTTTCACTTCCGTTTGGTTCTATTATTTCCATTTCGGACTTATTGTTCTCTTTAGTTTGTTGTTCTTCCTCATTTTTGTTTGGGAGGCTCATTATATGTTTACCGAGGTTAAAGGATCTAGGTACTCCAACAATTGATCTTTTGATCATGAAATTGAAGTATTTTATTGTTGTTCTTTGATCTCTTATGTTATCAAATTCATATGTACTGAGCACATCTTCTGTTGAATTGATAAGTTTTTCATCCTCTTCCCTGAGTATTGGGGATTTGACATTTGGTTTTATCTTCTTTGTCCATTCGTCAGGGACTGTGAAATTTGATAGAACATTTGGCCAGTTTATATTTACCAGTAGAAGCTATAAACACCGATAAATGTATCAATAAACACGATATATGTAATAATAATCATGCACATATTACTCACTTAACAACCACTTGCATACTGTGGCCACAGGTGTTAATAACAGGTGGTAAATAAATCTAACCTAAAATAAAATGCTGCAGATGTGACACAATGCGTCTAGTCCTATGTTGGTAAACGTACATTTAGACAGTTATAGGAGCATTGTCTGAAAATGACCTATTCATATTTGACGGCTATTGAAGTCATGTTACATTGTGAACCTGGCGTTGACAGCTATGGACGCAAGTGTCCGTCAACGTCTTAAAAATACAAATAATAGTTAATTTAATTCAAATAATTTGAATTTGAAATAACGGACAAGTATTTATTTAGACTTTGATTATATTAATCCTTATGAATTTTATTTTTATTTGTTTAAGTATTAAAGATTATGTGGCACTTCCGAGTTTTTGTCACTACAATTACTTTCATTTTGTGATCCAACTGAGACCGAAGAATAGTATAAAATGCTATAAAATTATGAAAACAAACCCGTTCTTCTATTATTGATATTCTTTCAGCACATAGATTTATATATATTTTGAAATAAATATAAAAATCTGTTTTTAAAAGTTGGAGTGAATGAATTATACAAATGTAGTTGTAGTTATCCTTAGTAGATTTTACTAAAAATAGGGACCCGTGCAAAGTGCGCAAGACAAAAGTGCGCAGACAAAATCGCGCACATGCAATGAAATAAAATTTTGAATCACATTTTTTATTTTTTTTACATTAATTTCACATTAAAAAAATAAATATATAACGTTCACAGATTTACATAATAGTTACAAATTAAGATTGTATGTAATTCCTCTCAAATAGTATCCAAATTGAGACGAAGGTATTTAGACTTGGAAGCCTCATGATGTCTGTCACCCGAACGATATCTTTCAACCTTCAACTCATAGTGATCTTGTTCTTGAAGAAAGTGATAGACCAGTTTGTAGACCGTAGGATGATGGTGATCGACTGTCTGCTGAAAAGAACGATGCCAAGCTTCAACCGAGTTGTTAGTACGTGGAAGATTTTTGATAACACTATCTGGGATTTTCCACAGTTGCAAGGGAATTTTTGGGTTTGCACGTCGTCCTCTTCTTTGTTTTCTGCCGATGCATGTATCTTCCCAGTATTTTGTCAAAGGTATCATCATTGGAGAACACTTATTAACCAAATCTTCAAAAGCTAAAGGAACATCTGCAACTGGAACAAAACTTAGTGCTAATAACATCTTTATGTACATTCGTAAATTTTCGTTATCACGGTAAGCTGTAACAATATTAAATTCTTGATCTTTACGCTGAAAATTCTCACCAAGATGGAACAAACATTGCACAGGCATTCTGGCTTACTTTCTCGAAGTCCGACATGATACTTGCTGGTGATACTTTTAACGTACCATCAATGCATCAATGATTAAACTGCTGAAGTAGAGTTCGATTTGTTTGAGTTCCAAATATCAGAATACTTTTCAGATTATCAATACAGGATATAAACTTTTCCCACTGAATAAACTTTTCATTTCTACTTGTTTGTCGAAGCTGTTCTGGAATAATGATATCAGTGATAGAATTCACTGGGCCGTATTGAACAGCTCGTAGCTTTCGTACTCTTTCTATCGTTCGCTGAGAAGCTAAATATTCTGGAAAGTGACTGGCTGCTGCCAAGGATATTCCAGCTGTACTTTGCTGAATGATCTGTCTAGGTTTCTCCACAGTATTAGCAGGTCGTCTGCAAATTTCAGATACAACTTTTGATGCAGCGTTTTTATCTGGATCGGGTGCATGGTTGTGTTGTGTAACAACAACTGCTTCATCGCTTTCACGAATAATATTAATGCGACCCCGACAATCTCGTCTTGAACATCTCCATGAAATGCTTCTATCCACCATAATTCTGTCTTTACGCAGTCTATATCCGTCGTATAAAAGATGTTCCTTTTCTTTCCATGGTTCAAATATAACTTTTGTATAACTTGATCTTTTCTGGTATCAACTTAATTTTTCAACTTAATGATTAAAGTAATATTTATTATTATTTATTTATTAAGTAAATCGATGTTTTATTATTATTATTATTATTATTATTATTATTATTATTATTATTATTATTATTATTATTATTATTATTATTATTATTATTATTATTATTATTATTATTATTATTATTATTATTATTATTATTATTATTATTATTACTATTATTACTACTACAAAACCTTTTGAATATAAGATGAAACAAGGTTAAAAAGGCTTTTACTTCTAACCAAACACTTGAGCGATGAGGTAAGCATGCGTTTATTCGTTAAATATAACAAATGTTTCACTCCATAGCGAGGCCAAAGTGTCTGGTTTAATCATAGTTTTCGTCGTAACCTCACAATAGCTACATCATCTAAGCATGTCATTTAAATTGTGTGATGTTTCCTGAATAATATATGGTCTTACTTCGAAAAAAAACCATTTCTCGTAGTAACTAAAAAATGCAATCGATATTCCGTAGGCTCTATGATTAAACATGTGTTTTTACTTATAACTAAAATAGAGTTTTGGCAAAAGTTTCCCACTAGGTTGGATTAGATCAGGAGTGGCCAACCGGAGGCCCGCGGGTCATCAATTGGCGGCCCGCATGCTTTAATATTTTGAAAATATAATAAAAACTTTTTAAAATACGATATAATACAAAAAATTTAATAAATGCAACACAAAGAATATATAGTTAATAATTACATATCAAACTATAAAAATCTTTATCAAAAAAACGAAACTTAACCAATAAATTAAGTCGGTTCACAGGGCCAGACTTACTGATGATCATTTGCACGACATCTTGCGCATTTCTGTGTCTACATTTGATGTTAGTATAGAAGAGCTCTCATCTGGCAAACAAGCTCAGGTTTCTCACTGAAAGACATTTGCCCTGAATAGTTAAAACGTAATGTTTTTGTGCAAGAATGTTTTTTGAATGTAAAGTTTTAAATATCTCTTTCTTTTCTTTTTTCAGTTGGTAGCTTTATGAACTGTAGTTAAAAAATGTAATAATGGGCCGCCGGTAAATATTGAACAAAATTTATTGTTTATTTCATATTTTTATCTATTTTAACCAATTAGTTTTGTATGCTACATTTTGAAAATTTGTCCGATTCATTATGCTTTATAATCAGGGCTATCAAGTATAAATAGTGCCAGTTTATCCTGTACCTAAGAAGCATAATTTATTTAACATGCACGCAAATGCTTTATTGTTTTTTAGCGGTTGTCTCAGACCCCACTACGGGCTATTACTGCGCTTCTCCTGTTCCTTAGTTGGAATTAGCACAGAAGCATTAGTTAAAAATTTACGCCTTTCAAACCTGCGGCCCGCCGCATTATTCAAAAATATTGTAATGGCCCTTTTACCAAAAAGGTTGGCCACCACTGGATTAGATACTCACCGCGATATCTGGCATATAAAACTCTTTCAATTAAGGGATAAATGCAGCCCCCACCCTTTTAAAATATACAAGTCAAATTGTTATCTTCAGCTCTTCTGTGGCTATATAGATTTATATAAATTTATTTAAAATTAAATTTCATTAAAAATGATTTTTAAAATTAAGTAAAAAAATAGAAACCACGTAAAAAGGCAAGGAATTCATTTCAAAAATATAAAGTAGGTTTCATCATATAAAAATTGTGTAAATGAATTTTGTGATTTCATATTAAATTTAAAGATTCGTTCCGAAAATAACGCGTATAAAGAGATCTACAGTATTAAAAATATTTATTCTTAATTATATTTTCAAAATTTTAGTAGGTACATGTAATATCTAACATATTGTTATAAAAATGGAACTTATATTAATCCTCATTTTCGGTGCTGTTTTCCATAATTCTAACCTTTTCCCTTCATAACTGGTCTCAAATAGCCTTCCTTATCAGATGAATTGGTAAATTCGATTTAAGAATTAGTGGAAATATATTCGAGTTTTCACGTTTAGTTTTTTTATTAAAAAATCCGTGATTTTTGATTGTGTTTTATTTTTCGTAAGGCCTTTATATATTTTTTCATATTGTGCACAAGTATTTCGAAAATCTCTTTCCGTATTTTCCGTTTTTCACAGCTTTCTTGCTAGGTTGAGAGCGTCATTTAAATTTTTTGCACTAAATAAAGACGGTTTGGAAGATTCCTCTTTACTTACATGATCCGTTTTAGGTTTTAAAATAAGACCAACTAATCTAGGATTGTGAATTTTTTCCAAATTTTTGGAATTGTCAGCGATCGATCGTCTTCTATTATGGATAAAAATTTCTTGAAAAAATTGTTTTGTGTATAAAATTTTGAAAGTGGCTATTATTCCTTGATCTAAAGGTTGGATCAAAGCTGTAGTGTTTGGTGGTTTAGTTTAGGATACTGAATCCCACATGGGTGACTTGGTGCATTATCTAAAATTAAAAGGACTTTAAATGGTAGATTTTTCTCTTTACAGCACCTTTCTGCTTCTGGTACAGCATTAATACCACTTGCTGCTTTTTCATATTTCGCCATATATGTCCTAGGCATTTACCCCAGGTCAATCCAGTTTCATCAGCATTGAATATTTTCCTAAGTTTTGGTGGGAATTTCTTTGGCTTCATTCTCATCAATTTTAAGATTATGAAGTGAGTATTTTTTTTAAAACTTTCGAACAAACCCTTACTAGTGGTGAAATTAC
>CAUHTR010002161.1:0-64548 GCA_959609185.1 Schmidtea polychroa
AATTTTGCACACTATAAAAAAGTTTTTGCACACTATAATTTTAATTTTTCCACACTATATTTTTAAAAAAATTGATATCTAGGAAAAATGAAAACTTCAAAAATATGATTAAAGAATTTTAAAAGCTATTTTCACCATATTAAACGATTCTTCAAAAAATATGCTGATAAAAATAGAGATTGAATTTGAGAAGTCACAATTTTTGAGAAAAATATTTGAAGCCTTCTTAATTATCTACTGATAAATTATAAACTTAATCACTTCATGTCTTATATATTTCTAAAATATATTTCTAAGTACCTAAAAAGAATGTATAAATAATTTAAATTTTCATTATAAATTAAAACTTGAAAATAAATTAAATTGTATCCAAAATCTTTTCAAAAATTATTGAAATTTTAGATAAAATTGAAAACTGTAAAAACAACACTTTAGTGTTCAGAAACTAAATAAAAAGATCTAGTAAAATAACTAGCTTTAACCAGTTAAAATGACGTGTTTTTTGTTTAGATATCATATATTTTCAATTCAATTCTCTCGGCATAATAATACTAGTAATTATAATTGTATTTATATCTAGTAATCAGTCAAGATTTGAATTTTCAAAATATGTTACAATTGATTTATTAATTAAGATTTCATAGTTTTTTTTTCATTTATTTTTGAGATTTCTTAACGAATTTCTTATTTCACTTCGAAATATTCTTAAAGCTATTACATTATTATATTCAGTTCCCCTTTGTTCAGAATAATCTAGCAATGTTTCAATCCAATTCAATGCCGTTCCATGACTAACGTAACCACTGGTATCTTCTTCGCTTCTTAAGTAACGAGAAATGATATCAGGATCGCCCATGCGTTCAAAGCCTGCATCATTTAAATCATGATTGAGCCTCTCCTATATGTTTTCCTTATTCATGTCTTCAAAATAATTAAAATTTTCCAATAATCCACACATTTCAGATACAACAAATTACAGATATGTAGAGCTAAAATATGAATTTTTGAGATTACATATAACAAGAAAAATAATATCACAGAAAGAAATTAAAAATAATTTCTTTCAAACAACGCGTATATTCAAGATCGCAATTCATTAATGCGTCTTATAATCGTAATAAAAAAATCAATTAAATTTGAATTTAAAAATATTTATTTTCAGGCACGAATAATCGACAAACCGGATAATCCATGCACCGATAATCGAGAGTACACTGTATAAAATTTCATTAAAAATGTTGCGTTTTGGTATATGAATTTTATCAATACTTTTAATCAACAATTATAAACTAATTGATTAATTAATACACAAGAGGATTCTGTAATTCCAGATAGAAAAATACTTAAAAGATTATAAAAACTCCTTTAGCAATCTGATTGGAAATGTTAAGCGATCTTGAAAAAATATATTTTTATAATTTATGTAGAATATTATTGTTAGAATAAACCAGACAATTTTTGACACAAAACTGATATTTCGCAAATAAATCTAGCTTTCTCCAAATGGATTTTGCATTCAATCTTAATTTTAGAATTCAAAGAAAAGGAAAATATAAGTTTGATTTATAATTATTTGTGTAAGCTTACTAATAAAATTATAATTAAAGTTCTTTTTAGAGTATAAAGTGATGATTTCTTGGTAGCAGCATTTATTATTTAAAACAATAAAGTGATAATTTAAGCCTTTTGCTGCAAATAATGTATTTAATGAAAAAGTTTTCGACTCTAAGATAGTCCTTGTCAATCTACTAAAGTTCTTTTTGTTATTAGATCAATGTATCATTAAACTTCTTAATTTCAATTTTTGGGACAGCTTGTATTAAACATCGACCTCGACCACTATTAATTCTCCTAATAATACTAATTAACATTGACGAATTACAACTTGTCAAATCATTTGAATTTATCGGAATTATATATTTCTGATCCATACGACGCATTATTTGTAAGAATTTGTAAATTAATTAGTTTTATAATATTATTAAATTAATTTTCTAAGATCTTATTCAGATTTGATTTTCTCTTCTCACTGGAAGCGTGAATTTTAATCGATAATCACATGTATTTTTAAAGCAGTTCTAAATTATTGAGCGAAAGTCAAATTGATAAGGAGTAGGAGCGGTGGGCTGAATAAGTCCTCTGCCCTATGGCCTGAAAAATTACCGACAAGCCCAACATCTGTCCATCATTTGATGGCTGATCAGAAATGTATCAGCCATATGATGGGAATTTAATGGTTACCTATCAAAGGGTTTTAGTGCACATGCGACAAGAGTTTCGTGTGAGTCGAGTTAAAAAAAATGATGCAAATGAAAATGAATAGGCAAGCTTAAGTAGAAGCTCTTTCCACAGTGTGAGGATAGGTTAAATAGCATTTACCGTCCACGTGAAGCGAATAGAGTAACCATAAATAACCAATAATAACGAGACATGGACCCATTTTTAATAGACCTTAAAAATACAATAGTAATAGTACATCTAAATAATTCGATTAATTGTCGGAATTGCAGGAGTAGTATAAACCCAATAGGAGCAGAATAAAATCTATTTTTCGAACTAGATCTAAGGTGACATTGAGAAGACGAATACTCGGTAAAATGCACAGTTGTTAGAAATCATGATCATGTTAACATATTGTTGACCGGTCATGAGTTAACTCGTGTTCTCATGACAAAACGTAAAATTGCAAGTCAACAATGTGTTAATTACGAATTATTCTTGAGCGAATTGTCGAACATCGTAGATTAAACTGCTATAAACAATTCGTCAAAATTTAACTCTCATAACAATTTTGATAATCGAGGCATTACGAAAATCTCTGTGTGATTAAACAGGATGGTTCAAAGTCATCAAAAACGTCCTCACATAAGGAAATTTCTTACAATACAAAGTCACGGGAATACCACAGTAGTCTTTACAAGGCTCATATAGCACTTAAATATCCCATACGGCATAATAGTTTGGACTAAGGAGCTTACTATTAAAAAGTAGACGTCAATCTAACCTAAAAAATATTTGCAAGTCCTCCTCGACGGTGATACATTGGAAACAAATAACCACTGGAATATTATAGACAAAGATGAATTGATTCTCGACAAGATGAGCTTCACTAACAATCCAATAGTGATTCTCTTCATTCAAACTCTTCATTATTTATGTATTAAATGTCGATTGATATTATGAATGACAAATAATACAAAGACATGAGTGGCTCGCAAAATATTCTTCTTAATGAAAGAATCACTAGAACAATACATAGGTATCCTTTCATCTATTAACATGATCAGAATTTGAGAAGGATAAACGACAGACGACGTAAGACCTTTTAACGGTAGCATAAAATTCACGAAATATTTTTGTAATGAAGCTTGCTTGGTTTTCCATATTCAGTCTCTGTGTACAATGTCAACATAGCTTTTGTCATGGGAGCACAGGTGGTCTATTGCAACAGTCATGTAAACGATTCTAGAGTAACAGGATTACAGATCTTATCCTCAATATCCTATCAACCGATCAAATCAACCCTCAAGTGCCAACATTATGACAATGCACAAAATATTTAATAATAAAATAATAAAATTTTAAAGCTGCAGAAAAAATTTTGGATTTTTTACTTATGGGATTTTAATATGGTAAGAGAAATAAACTTTCTAACGTTACAAAATTCCCATAGTAAAAACATTACCAAACTGGTGATAAAAAATCATTGCCTTCAGTATCATTCAAGTTATTTTATTGAAAAAATTTTATATTTCGAAATTTTGAATCGGTACACTTTCACAGTTAAGAGGACGAGAGTTCCAACAGCAACATGAAGACAATGCCAAAACAATATGGAGTTGTATTGAACAAAATTGTTAGACAACATCAGAAGATGTGACTGAGGTTGGGAGAATATTTTTAAAAATTTAATTTAATTTGGCTTAATTAAAATTCTTATTTAATAAAACAGAATCTGGCAAAATATCAGAGATAATAAATAATAAACAATCATTATAATAAATGATGATATTCTAACGAAAGGTAATTCAGATCATTGTATATAGATCAATTATAACATAATAAACAATAAGTAAATAAAGCGACTACATGATTTATTACAAATTACAAATTAGCTGTGAGTAAACGGTAAACCAATTACAAGTGATGATTTGTTTTAAATTGTTTTAAGTGGTGTTTGTGTGTATTTGTATGTATGTATTGTCTAAATTGGTGACAATTCTGCAACCAGATGGTCGCATTGGTAACGCTTCATTGCCACTACTTTTAACTATTACTTCAATTAGTTTCAAATTTATTATTTACATATCTAGTTTTCGTCGAATTTTATTTTCGTTTGGTTTACTCAATTTTCAGTTTATCCAAACAATGAAACATGCTAAACTTCCAGTAATCAATCGTTCTTCGAACTCTGGGCCGGTTTGGTATCAAAATAATTGGACAGATTTCCCAACGAGTGAACAGAGATCGGAATATGTCGGTCATAAATTGGCTCACTCGATCGATTACAGTCCGAGTTTCACTTATTCTATTTCTAATATTCCATTCAATGATTTCACTGAATATCGAGATAATTATCCTTTAAGTAAAAGAAATTACACTCAAAATTTTATTCGACGACGAGACCAAATTCAACTTTCCAAGAATCCGATGGAATCAACTTCGATTTACAACAATGAATTCAAGTCAAAAGACAGAGGTTAGATATTTATCAATTTTAATAACACGTATTTTTCTGTAAATATTCAGCGGAGAATACAATGAGAGGGGGGGTCGCGTAATATATTATACATTTTCTAACGTAACTATATGTCAGTATAAATTTATTCTTCAATATACTGATTTCGTTAAAATTAGTGGGATAATTGTGTGAAAATATTATTATTAAAAGATATTTAGTTTATAATTGATTTTTTCAAAATAATTTGATTAATTTCCTGACATTTTTATTTATCACTTTGATTATTGATTAATATTTTGTTTTGTATTTAACACGAATTTTTATGCCTAGTGAAAAAAATTGAACAATCCAAATTGAGAATTAGATGAAATAAAGTGAAATAAATAAAAAATTATAAAATAAATGATAATTGCTGCTTACTTTGTCATTAATATGAGGAAACCGGTACATAAAGATGTATATAAATGAAAAAATATATAATAAAAATTAATTTTGAATATTCGGAAAAGCAAAATTAATTAAAATAATATTTACAAATAATGATCGAACTGAAAACCAGTTTTTAAAAAATTCAAAATTATCTCCATAATTAGGGAAAATCAAATCACAATCATTTGCTTCATGTCAAAGCTATTGATGGACATTTGCCAATTTGTACCTATTAAACAGGGACAACAAGAATCTGTTGCCAAAAATTGATCAAAAATAAGAGCGATTAAAAACAAATAAATTAAAGGTTAATAACAGAATTAAAAGGTGAAAGCTATTTTATTGTCAAGAACCTTACCTTTTAGTATTTCATTCCACAACTGTATACTTTTGTTGGTATATCTAATCGGTCGTAGTCAATTGACATTCCTGAGTTTAGTATAATATTGTTGTTGTAAATTCATTATCAATAAATTTATATTTTGTTGGGAATTCGGTAATTTTATACTATTGGAGAAAGTAAAAATCAAAAGGTTTTTAACTTTTTAATTTTAATTAAATTCCAATAAAAATTATAAACTATCAACAACTGCTTATGAATTGACTGTTGTATATTGATATTCATTTTAATTTGCATGTGTCAAATTTTGCTGTTGCTTTTAATATATTATGGCAATATCGTTCTACAAAGGCTTCCCTCTAAGAAAATCTGTAAAATATATATTTGTTTTTCAGACAACATTGATAAAATCGAAAATTTGAACTTGGTTTAATTATAACTGTAACTATTAATGAATTTTTTATTTCTATGGTAAATCAAATACATATATAGTTTTAATATCATTATTCAATCACTTTATTTTGTGCTAGTGCTGTTACCGATAATATTAGCAGATTAACTTTATTACATTCTAGCTCAGCGTTTCCCAAACTTTTTTGAGCGCAGCCCGGTACGAGATTTTAAAAATTTTCGCGACCAGGTGCCGAGTTGCGGCCCACACTTCGGGAAACGCTGTGCTATATGAAAGAGTACAAATACACATTTTGGTACTATTCCTAGTGACTAACCGATGTAATAATATGTGATTTTTTAAATTATATTTAATTCTAAATCAGAATAATTTAAATTTTAACATAATTAGCACAATATTTAACATAACAATTTAGCCATTCAATATATTTGAAACAAAAAAAAAGTGGTTTATTTTTTTTAATAAAATAATGAAAATTATTTAATATAACTATTTAGTTAAAGCCATACCAGTCAAGCCTAAATCATCTCAATTAGATTTCGTGTTTAATGATAAAGAAAATAAACAAAATGTATATTCAAGTTTGTACAAATCAGATTTCAAAAAATGGGAAAAAGAAAATAACAAAACAGTTTCATTTAAAGAAAATGTATTCGATAATCAAAACGCTTCAACAGATTATCAGGAAAATTTTCAAAAGCCTCCCCCATCAAGATTGGTTATGCCCCAACCCATTTATAAGAAACCAACAGTACCGTTTGCAAGTATCACGAGCTATAATAATACATTTGTGAAGCATCCTTATTCCAAAGAACCATTGATGTTACCAACAAAGTCTAATTTGTCTGTGGAAAATAAACCTTTTATTGGTCAAAGTCTGTACAAATCTGATTACGTAGAAAAAGAAAGAGATAATGGAAATAGTGAATTGAACATTTATCAAAATCCATCAAGTTTTCTACAAACAATTTCTCAAGGCAATTGGTATGACAAATATCCCAGTCAAGAATTTAAAGAATTTAGAAACACTCTATTTTATCAAAAGTGATAAAAAATAACAAAAAGTAACAAAGTGATCTATAACGTATTCTTCAGATTTTGTTGAGGTGAATTATATTTTCTTGTTTTAAAATATTTTTTATTTTTGTGAGGTGTGACCTATTAATAAAATAATTTCATATTTGACCTTTATTGATATTAAAATATAATCTAACTTTAAATTGAGTACGAGGCTTACAGGACCTTTGAGAAAGACAAAAAAATAACGTAGTAATCACACGATTCGATTGCCTAGAAAATTTCGATAACAGCTTATTTTTAGAGTTATTTTCTTTTTAAATAAAAAAAATCAATAGAAAAATTTAATAAATCAATTAAAATAATAAATCAATAGTAATAAATTCATAAAAAATGAATAATATAGATTTTATGTTAACTAATAAGCTGATATTGTTTTTATGATAATTTGCGTAATGATTTGTGGATTTTTTATTGATAAGAACACGGGCATTGTGGGTTTATGAGACACTTTCTAAGCTCAATTTACACATATAACCGGAATTACTATGGCAGGACCGTTATTAATGATTAGATTTGTGGAAATAATGATGATGTTTGTAACAAGATTCTGTAACAATGTGGAAAATGTCTATTAATGAAAAACAGACAATATATAAACTACATGTGAGCCTACTATGCATGTATCATTGGAATAAATTGTAAACAAAAATATAATCTGAGAGTCCAGACAATCAAGAATGATCAAAGTTTTCATATCAGGTATTCATATACAATAATTATATGAGTTAAATAATGCAATAAAGGCACCAGGACAGTCAAATATTCCAATTCAATATTCAACATTACAATAGTGATGAATCTAACGATAAGAATGAAATGAAATTGTTAAAATCATTGATGTTACTGTAAAATAACGACGAATGGTGTTAAAATTGACGATGTAAGATACGGGAAAAGGGCCACGTAATAATAAAAGTAAATTAGTGTGCACGACAATATAGTTGTTTGCACGGAATAATAACATTTATAATATAAAAAAATCAATAAACTTATATTATGGAAACAATTTGATGTGCGTTAAATTTTAATTTTTTAATAATACACCAAAGAGCATAAATTACAGTGAATTTGATCATAAACTAAGGTATACTATAAGGCATAATAAATTTATTTATAGAAAAAATTGGCGGCTTACAGGTGATCCACATCTTACCCTTTCCTGTTGTTTCCAGCGTAACCCAGGATACAAGTTTGCTGTACCACTCGATACCCGTTGAGCAATAAACGTTTGAACTGTATCGAATGGGTGAGTACTTGCGAAAAAAAGCGTACTTTTGTACACTAAAATCGGCAAGCACTTGAGGGGATCGCGAACTGCCGTTAAAAGACCAGTGTCCATCATATATTTAGGTTCTCTCATTACTGATTATCGTATAACTGTATAAAGTCTCGTCTATCAACTCGACTTTACTAAAATACATTATCCATTGACTTATTTATATCTAAATTACGAAGACTAGAGGCTACCTAATTATATAATTTACTAAAATAACTGTTTGTTCGCATATCCTGCGATGCACACTTCTTTACGAGCACGTCATCTGCACGTTCCAGTTTCCTAAGCCGACTGCGCTTTGCTTTTGATCACAGTCCGCTTATCACACATTCCCCTCCGGTGATCACAAGCTGTAACTGGCTAGTGAGATGTTGGTCCACGGCGATCTGGTTCACCGGTGTTTGTAATTGTCGTATTCTAATCTTTAATGCTCGGACTTCAACTTGATCTTGACCGGCTAGTGTTTTTAACAAGCTGATTTGTTTCATCCGCTTCTGCATTACCTCTGGATGAAACCATTTGCTGTACAATTCCCGCGTTCGCCACTCAAGCTTCTCAATGCGTATCCTTAAGGTGTTCAAAAGTTGTTAAGCCGCCTCACTGTCCGTTTGCATTTGTTCCATCAATCGTAACATTGAACATGATATAAGCATAAGTTATAAAAGCCAAAAATAAATTGGTCGAAAAGAAGAAATAAAAAACCCGTTATTTCCACAATTCGTTTTCCAAAATTTCTGTTACATTTCTTTTTCTCACAATTTCTTGTTATTGTTTTCGTCTCTCAAATTTCTGTTACAATATCTTGTCTCTTCCTTCTGTCTCTGTTTCTCTTTTATATAGCTCATCAATTTGTGGTACTTGGGCTTATCTTTTTGTTATTCCCAATATGTCTTTGGGACACATAATTTTGCCTCTCACTGTCTCTGACAGCTGTTGAGATAATTTTTAATTTTCCTTTTTCATTCATCCCATTTTTCATTCGAATCCTCTATCTCTGACAGGCTATCGAAATATGTATTTTCTTTGTTGGTTTTTCTGAAATTCGAAAGTCCTTTTCTCCCTTTTTGTACTTCTTAATTAATGATGACCTTTGTTTTAATTTCTTGTTTGTTTTCTTTTGTTTAATTACTTTTACTCATTTATTCTTTCTTTTACT
Source organism: Schmidtea polychroa (assembly GCA_959609185.1). NCBI lineage: Eukaryota > Metazoa > Platyhelminthes > Tricladida > Dugesiidae > Schmidtea > Schmidtea polychroa. The sequence continues at coordinate 9,375 of CAUHTR010002161.1, forward strand.
TCTGTTTTTTTCTTCGAGTTGCCATAGATTGTCCTGTTTGTCATGAAGATTTTCCCTCATATAATTTTATTTATTTATCAATTATTTATTATATAGGTATCCTCAACAATATGGTAATAAACAAATCAACCACATTACTGAAAAACTTTCCTTATTGAATTGTAATATGATATGACAAAACGATAGTAGCAACTACACTGTTATTCATATCATTATATTCTCATCGGTATTATCTATATCGATACACCTTCAATACCCAGGGAGTCATTCATATTAAATCAAAGAACAAACGTATCCATTCATGTTTTGTGGAATTTTGTGTGAAAACTGTAATACCATTATTTGTGTATTATTTTATATTAAAATTTTACTAGGTTCTGAATTTTTTTTCGTACCAAATACAAATATATATTTGTATTTTGTGTCTTTTCAATAAAAGTATGAATAAAATTTGTATATGTTATATTCAATTGTCCAATATCGATCAATTGTCCAATTGTCCAATCGTCCAAACTCTATCGAAGTGAGTAGCACCAAGTCAGCTGTCACAAACACATTCAAAGGAAACAACTTTAGAAAAATTTAATATTATGACTGCAAAGGAGCCCGCGGAAAACAAAAAATTGTCGAATGGTTTACAATGCGAAAAGATTTGGAAACCTTTTCCTTAAATACATATTAACAAAATTTATTATTTTTTTAAATGTCATTATTCCAGCATAATAATTTTTTAAAAAGTATATTTTCTATATTAGAAAAACTACATGGATAAAATTATAATCATATCTCATATAAAGACGAGTGATCATAAAAATTTCAACGACAAGTTTAATGTGTTTTAATAATTAATTAACCTTTAAAATTTAATTTGTTTTTTGCTGAGACAATTTGAAATATTAATGCTATTCTGACCAATTTTTATTTTTATAAAGGTTTGTTAATTCTGTAGTTTTTTAATTAATATTTTATTTTGGATTATGGAAGTAGATACACTTTGAAAATTATACATGGATTTTAAAACATTTAGTAATAAAAACTGCAAATGTTTTTAGAAATAAAAGTTACAGTTGGAGTTTTTCTAACTAATTTCATTATTGGTGGAATAGAAAAGTCATATTCATTATTGCTTAATGAAATACTTTTATATTTTAAAACAAGCTTTAAAATGGTTTCATTTGTTTTTGGACTTAATTCAGCTTTGAGATTAATGTTAGGTAAAGTAATGTTTCATAGTGTTGATATTGAGAGTAATTTTCTAGGACCTTTATGTATTATGTTGGTCATGAAACTTAATTGTCGAAAAATAGCGATTATTGGGTCATTTGTTAGTTTTCTTGGTCTTCTTATTTGCTCCTTTACTAATAATTTAATAATATTTGTTATTGGATTCAGTGTGATTAATGGTAATTTTTTTTATTATAAATATATTAAGATTATTTTTATCTGTGTAAATTGTGAATGTTTTGTGCTATTTTAATTAGAAAATAAGATATATTTATTGAAAAATTATTATATGATGTATTGCTCCAATTTTCGAGAGTTTAAGAACTTTTTATTTCTAGATTGCAATGTATTACAAGTTTTATTAAAAAATAATTTCTAATTATCAAATTATTTTGATCAGTCTGATACAAATTAAGTCACCATTTGATCCAAATATAATTTGAATTTTATTTGCTGGATTAATAATGGATTTGATTCGATAAAAAATCAGCCATTCACAAATCACTAGAAATTGATTTTTATCTAACAACAGCTGCAACTGTTTTGTGATCAATTATCATATAATAATAAATAAACAATTTTTGATTATGGTGAAAATTAAAAACTATTTACAGCAAGCAATTTCTAAACTATTCTAATGCACCAATGCAAAATTATTGTCCTAAGAGAGATATTATTTGGAAGTTACACTCAAAGATTAGCAAATTTTTCAAAAATAAATTGGCCGAAATATAAACACAACATATACTCAAAAATCTAAAAATTTAATGGTAAAAAAATGCAGTGAAAAACATACGCTTGCACAGGATTACCAGGCGAGAGACAGACAAAACACAATTTCCTAACAATGTTAAGGTTTAGTAAAACAGTTTTGACACACTAATGGAGTTTCTTTGTTCCCTCGGGCTCTTATCACATTACTGATTTTCGTTTTTGATACTGAGCAAAAAATACTGAGTGAAATTTTATCGAGGAAATGAACTAGGGTTTCAAATTACATTTTTTTGAGTTAATACTGGTGATTTGTGTTTCATTGTTTTTATTGGTCACTAAAATTGTCAAAAGTGTGAATAACTCGACTGAAAGCTAGAATGAGTTATGTCCCTAGATATCAACATAAAATTCTCTGTTGAATGCTTTTGGAATCCCCGACTTATAGAAATGTATCAGGAACGTCATTTATCTTAATTTATACTTTCACTATAAATAAGGTGACCAGACGTCCCGACTTTTCACGATTTATCCCGCGTCCCGCAACGTTTTTCAAAAGTCCCGACTTTTAGAATTAAGTTAAATTAAATCATTGTTTTGTATTCTAAGAATCCTACGGACTACTAAGACTAACATATTGCTTTTCTTACACAGTTACATTGTAATTTGTTTCTCAGATGATACACTTCGTGTTCGTACTGTGTTATAGGAAGCTAATTAAACAAATAAATATTACAAATCTGCTATTTACCATAGAAAATTAAGGTAAGTAATTTATTTATATTTATACGCGTTTTCTCTTCAGTAAATCAATGGTGGACATCAGAAAAATCAAAATTAAGCGTTGAAACTTTGAAAGCCATTTTAAGTGTAAAAAATAATTTGACAAATTCTTGTGAAGAATTTTACAATATTTTAAAAAATGACAACAATCTACTGAAACAAATTCACTCAAATAAAAAATATATCAAGGAATTAAATATTATACAATTTTTTATATTTATAAAATGTACTTATGTTAAAAATCAAAAAATATTATCATATTATTTTTATTCTATATGAAAATTTTTGTTGATACCTCCCTCCTTCAAAGTTGTCCCGCTTTGCCTATCTAAAAATCTGGTCACCTTAACTATAAACCATCGTTTTTTTTAATTTTAACATAAGTTAAATGATATAAGATGAGCAATGTCAATAATGAACTCTTGTTGCATGCAAATTTTAGAAGCGACAATACTCCTCTTTTACTAGTTCAAACCATCACTACTAAACTACTTGCTAAATTTCATAGAGAACCATTGAGATGAACAAGATGTTTATCAACTAGTTTACAGCTTTTACATTTAATTGCACTAGAATCTCCTGATTATATACTACAAGTATTTTTATGAACCCTTAACTGTACAACATGAAATATTTTGTTTCAACACAGGTTTTCATACATTGTATGACGTCATATATATATATAGTTATAAAATGAAAAGTATGTGACAGGTTAGTCAAATTATTTGAACATTTGCGGGACCATGTGCTAGGTTAACCGCGGGGCTATTTTTTATTAGTTTGCTTTGCTTTCTTTCAACCTAAGATATTGGAATCTGCTATAATATAATTACCAATATAAAATATGATTGACATCACATCGTTGCATTTATAACATATTTCAATAAGTTATTTACCAACTTGCATAACTTAAATAAAAATATACATGTATACATATTATAAGAAAACGCCAATCAATCATTCTTTTCATGATATATTTCGACAGTTTTTCTGTCATCATAACTTTGAAAAATGGAAATCATTAGTATCTTTATTTTAACTTTTAAAGAAACTGTTTGAATTGAAGGAAAATTTAATATATTGTGTAAATTTCTAATTTTTTTCTTGTATTTAATAATAATATTATATAAACTTTCCAAAGTGCGTGGCCAGGTGCGGGCTTTGGTCAAATATAATTAATTTTTTCTGCTTTTTGACAATTGTGACAATGAACACTTTTGATAAGTACTCCATGAGAAGGGCACAAGGTATGTTTGACAAAATTATCTGAATTTTTGTCTAGGTATAACATCTTCCAGTTAATGACCAATGGTATAGCATGGCTTGAGGAGCTGTAACCAAAGCCACTTCATAACCAACCTGAGTTGAGCCGTAGAGAAAATGTGAGTTGTGAAGTGTTTTCCATTTAGTATATGTTTATCCCAATTAGAATTACAATTCTTTCAAATACGATTGCCTCTGTTGTTCAATTTGCGACTTGTTCACATTTACGAATGAATTGTTACAGGCGATGTATAACAGATTAAAGAATAACAACAATGACCATCTTGTAGTCTTCCTTTGCACAAATAATATCTCAATATCATACCTTCCTTGTCTCATTGTAATCATTAATCAGAATAGGGTTCTTAGTTTCTTGGGGATCATCAATGTAATTTTTATTGTTCCCCAATGAAAGTAGAATAATATTTCTGTTTTCCTGTAGTGCATATGAAACCTTTATTATTCTAGATTCATGATCGCAAATAAAATGACTATAACAGAAAGATTGCCCTTCGTTGAACGTAAATAGTGAGGGATTTCCTTACGATGCGTACCAGTTAATGACAGTTACTTTCTTATAAGTTCCTTTGCTAATTCGTGACTGATACGTCCTGAGTAATTAGAAGCCAAATGCTCAACAACACGTTTACCATGTTTCTTAAACGGTGACTCATTTTGTTGGCAACCAGAATATATCATGCCATTGAGCGCAAACCAACTGTTTTACCGGTATATACGTACGACAAGGAATTCCATCTTTTAACTGATGATCTACTGTTAAATTAGCATGGGTATATAAATTGAAAGCAAACAAATTAAAGCATAATCTATAATTCTTGGAAAATATTCGTCGTTTCTCTTGTCTTATTCCTGTCGTCAAACTTTAAAGTTTTATAAAAGAATTTGAATCTCTGTAATGAAATAGTAGTCCGGTAAAATGGCCAGCTTTCTTTTACGTCACATAATTAATGTAAGTCAGCTGAAAAACTATCTGCCAACTCCGGCTCTTATCGAAATATATCGACACGCTTGAAGTTCTATGGAGCTGAAATGACTTTGATTTCTCTTTAATAAATGAATATAAAACGTTGAGTGCGGTGGGAAGCATATCATGTCTCTCACATACTGTAGACAACCAGGTCGAGTGAAACAGGGCTTGTTTCAAGCATCATTTTTTCCATTCAGGCCACGTACAACAAACATAGAATTTACCAAATGCTTCAAAAATACAAGTTTTAGCTAACCGAAATATTAAACTGGAAATATTTCCTGACTAACTAGAAGGATGTGATATTATTTGACAATAATGCAGTTGTTTGAATTTGCAAAATAAACGTGTCATATTTTAATATATATTATTATAAACTTAGTTATTTTACACTGATAATAACCAAAACATTTCCATAAAAATATCATATTCACAAAATAATATTATTTATTGTTTTTAATAGGATTTGGATTATGCCTTATTTTCATTCCAAGTATGGTAATATTAGTAAGACATTGCACTGAAAATTTAGCAGTACAATGCGGTCTAACTTCATCTGGAATTGCAATAGGTTCTTGTACATTTCCTTACATCATACAATATTTGACTGACATTTACGGATTTTCCAATTGTTTGTTTTTATTGAGTGCTCTCCTGTTAAATGGAATAGTTTTTGCGAGCTTATACGATGAAGATTTCCCTCTAAAAACCATACCCTCCAAAGATATTCTCTGTGATATAAGTTTTGAATATTTAAAGAGTTCTTTTGTTTCAAAAAAGGTCAACTCTAATCCTTTGCTTTCACCCGTTTCAAATAATGAACGTTTTAGAAAATTTCACATGTCTCCAAATACTATTAAATCTTATTCGAGTTCTGGAAATAGTTTCATTATTGATTATGAAGGTAGTTATGTTAAAGTTCCCACTGATGGAGTTGATAAATGTTATACATCTATGAGAAACAATATGCTGTATGCGTTCAGAAATAAGTTTATCTCAATATTTTTGTTTACACAAATTACTATGGGTATTGGAAATGGATTTTGGACTACTTATATGGTGGACTTTGCCAGAGTTATTGGAGTAATTCTCAAATTTTTCGTAATATTTTTGAAATTTAAACTATGACAACTATCACGTGCAAGGATCATTAGAATTTTTTATACACTTATAACCCAGTTGCCTTGAAGGATGCCTTACAAAGTTATGCCAAATAAAGTTAAACGGAGTATAAATCCTTTGTCAAACTGATTATGTAATAACCTTTAAAAACCTAAATTCAAATGAATTTAAATTTATAGTTTTCCAATATAGATAAAGAATCTGCATCTCATAAACGGGTACTAGGACAAGAAGTCGTGGTCAAAATGTAACATAACATTATCATACTTGATTTATTTAAACAAAAAAATTATTCTTAAATCATACGTTAATTATCTTTGGTCAAAAATATTACAACGTTACATGACGTTTATATTAAGTACACGCGCAATATCACCCAGATATGTAACCGGATTTCGATTGACGAAGTCCGATACCATAGTGTGTAGTGCTTTGTCGATGCGGATGTACATTTTCTTCTTTCTTTATTATTATTATTATTAATATTATATACATAAATATAGTCAAAGTTTATCCGAGTTTATATTTTGTCCCCCATGGGTATTGGTCGCAAGAGTACTGCTCACAATCAACATTTTATCCACGACATCTATACCATGACATTTTGTCCAGTAACATGTTGTCCACATAACATTTTGTCTGGCAATCCATAAAAGTATACGCATAAAAAAGGTTGTGCCGAAAATTCATGAATATCAAAAAATACGATATCTTTATTGATTGATAGTCAATTTTATTTTAAAAATGCAATAACTATAATAGTTAAAATATTATCATTAAAGTGTTATATTAATTATTGAATTATTATATACAATATAATATCAAAGAAATCATTCGATAATATTCATTTTAAAACAGGTAAGATTTCGGAATTATTATTTATTGCATTTAATATTCATGCCAAAATTCTCAATACGTCTAAAAATCGGTAATACAAATCGACCGGTTGTTTTAACCAACCGGTTTCGTACTGTTTACGAACAAAATATGGTAATTATCCATCATATTGTCTATGTGAAGTGTTTTCAGATGAAAGTTAAATATTTCAATGATTTATCAAAATAATTTTAAATTGTAAATAATTGACTATTAAAAAATAACTTTTAAATAATTTTTAAATTGGATTTTTTAAGTTGAAATTTTTGAATTAAAAATTAAAATAGCTTTTTAAAAAGGAAGCTTTATTAATGAAAAATTTTTAAATAAATATGTTTTAAATATTGAAATATTTTGATAAATGGTTTTGAAAATATTTTTTTCAACGCTGAAAATTTGTTTAAAATTATACAATATGTCATATAATAAATACTTGGAATTATGTCGTTAACTTTTGAACCGGATTTAAAAAATAATTTAGAAGATGTTTTAGCAGCTTCTAATAGCCTACTACTATAAAAATTTACAATATTAAGATTACTCGTTCAGTTTATGGAAATTCAATATTAGAAAAGTTTTATCTTCGTTTGAAAATACGTATTTTCCAGTTCACGAATATTAATTTCTATATGAGTTTATATATGAGGACGATACATGTATATACATGGGATAATTCATTTTTGAAATGTTTTTCTATTCGTATATATTTCAATAGAGGAACTAACATGATTTTCTATAGATCATCATTTGGGGTTTATGCTGCATTATGTCTGGTTCATATATATACTCTTGCAATAGTTTTATTTCTATATGGTTCTTTTATATCTTCCAATTCAATTTTGACTATTTTTTTCTTTTTGAATTTCACAACATTTAAATGGACATGAATAAATTTTTGAACTTGGTAACTTGACTCTTGTAAAACCTTCGAAGGTATCATCCAACATGTTTCTCATGTCGATATTTTAAATGAAGTTTAAGCAATAAATGACATGTAAAATTTTATATTTCTTTCAAGATTTTGACCCGCCATTTTTGACTCGTGAAAATGAAAGTAACACCTAAATGTAGAACACACTAAACTCTAAATTCACAAAAAATGTTACGATAAATGTTCAAGAACTCTTATATTTCAAGAAATTGTAAAAGTTCTGTGTTATATGGAAATAAAAAAAAGGATGTGGCTATTTATACATACAGTATGTATACGCAATTGGCTATTTATACTTACTGTATGTATAAGAAATTGGCTATTTGTAGTTACGTATAACGTACTAACTAACCAAAAAGTTTATTGATATTAATATTTTAATAAAAACTAAATAATTATAGAAAAATATCGTTTTATTTATTTAATGTTTATTGTTACAATATACGTAAAAAGCTAGACAATTCTTGTAGTAGTAATGTTGATTCGGACGTTTTCCCAGGCATTTTGAATTTTGCTTAATACCATGACAACATTTGTACAGCACTTGTTTCTGAGACCGTGTTATAATAACAAATGGATGACAATGCTCTTTACCGTGTTATAATAACAAATGGATGATAATGCTCTTTACAAAATACATTAACAGTCTTTGATAACTGTTCATAATCATTAAAATGTTGATTAGCATTTAAAATATGTTCATTAACATTGTTTTCATCAACGGACTTTTGTTCTGTCATCTAAAAGTGAGGTTAAAATATTAAAAATTTAATTAATTAAAAAAATCAGCTAATACCTTGCAACACTTTTATAAATAAGTCATTTTCAATTTAACACTTCTATTATCTATTCAATGTACATATATATCTATATTAGATACTGTTAGGTCAACTACACAGGAGGTTATTGTGTCGTCACAGCGCTGTCGGTGGTGAGTCCCCCAACTAAAATCAGCGAAAGCGTACGGGGCGTGCTTCCTTACAGTATGTATAAATAGCCAATCGCGTATACATACTGTATGTATAAATAGCCACATCCTAAAAAAATCATCAATATTTAAATATCCATTATTTTTTAAAAATTAATTTTTTAATTTAAATAAATATATTCGTAAAGATATGAATAATTGTCAACGACATGCGCGCGATATATATGCACGGTTAAAATGACCAATGAAATCATTAAAAATGTGTATTTTAAAAATTTTTGACAGTCTTTGTTTTAAAAAAAATCCTGTTATTCCATTTCTGTAAAAATCAAAAAATTGTAGCGGTGAGACTTAGTAACTTCTCCCNAAAAATTAATTTTTTAATTTAAATAAATATATTCGTAAAGATATGAATAATTGTCAACGACATGCGCGCGATATATATGCACGGTTAAAATGACCAATGAAATCATTAAAAATGTGTATTTTAAAAATTTTTGACAGTCTTTGTTTTAAAAAAAATCCTGTTATTCCATTTCTGTAAAAATCAAAAAATTGTAGCGGTGAGACTTAGTAACTTCTCCCTAATTTTGACTAAAAACCCAAAATTAATTCTCTTCAACACAAATCTTTAGCTTTGTCTAAAATAAGTTTTTTAACTCGATCTTAAAATGAAAATAAATTAAATACCGAAAAAAGAAAACAAATCAAAAAGGATACAAAATATAAATTTAAATGTTCTTCACTGATTAATATTTTAATTTAAGTTACTCAAATGTTAAATAAGGAATAAGGGTAGTTTAATAAAGATAACTAATGATGACAGCCATGTCGTTGAAATGTTTTTTAAACTTTATTTAAGAAACAGTTTTAACTTAATTTTAGTTATTCTATTGTCATGAATAAAGAAAACTTATTTCTGTTTAGCTGTCTGAAAATAAAGCAGCGTTTCTTTTTGCGATTGAAGGAGTTTCACAGTTATCATGCAAACTGATCTTTGGTTTGATTTTCAATAGACCTAATATGAGAACTAGGAGAATTTTGTTGTTTTCCTCAGCAGTAGCATTGACAGCATTGTCAAGTTTATGCATGAACCTGTTAAATTTATGTGAAACAATTTACGCATTATTTTTCATATTGTTGACATTGTCGTTTTTCCGAGGGTCTGGGTCTGGTGTGGTTTTCAGTCAAACAAACGTGGTTATGTCAGATATATGTAATTTGGATAATTTACCCAATATAATTGGATATATGTCGTTTGCAAAAGGGGTGGGTTTCATCATAAGTTCGTTTACTAATGGTTAACTTATTTTTCAGTTATAACATTAATAATTGGTTATCTAATAGGTGCAATACTTGATAAATTTGGAAGCTATCTACTTGTTTATACTTTTATGGGAGGAATGCAGATGTTTAGTTCTTGTTTTTTATTCTATGTCGCGATTTCATCATTTTCCAAAGAAGACTTGAACAAAAGTTTTTAAAAATAAAATGCAGTTCTTTCGTTAATTGTTGTGAAAATTATTTTTTAAATAAGTTTATTGATAGTCATAGTTTTATTATATAAAGGCCAGGAATTGTCGACCTTTGCTTAATTTTTTTTCGAAATATCACTAAACTAAAAAACACTAAAATGGAAAAATCAGATTTGTATGTTTAAGTTCTCACAAAAGCCATCCATGGACAAAAATGATCTTTAAAGAGCTAAAGAGTATTGGGTTCAACTTCCCTTTCTTACTATGAACAAAGCTCGACCATACAAATGAAAGAAGTGAAAAGATTATCTTCAAATATATATTTTTTGGAAATTAAGGAGAAAGATACGAAAATATTTAACCATAGAACTTTGGAAATTCCTCTATTTAATCTTCGTGCATTGTGCTGGGTTGCAAACTCATTCGTACTAGTTAAAGGTAATTTATTTAGGAAAGCTATTTGTGATTTCACAAAGTTTGAAATCAGTGAATTTGAAAGTAATAAGACTTCAAAATAGGAAGCGCTTTACCGTATATATATATTCTTCATATAAAAATTGGTTTTAGAACTATCTGTGTCAGTATTTTAAAATAGTTTGTTTTGTATATTGACGAATATATATACTTTTTGTTTTTTTGCTATATTTGAACTGAGCATAAATATTGTATGAAATTGTATATTTGTTCACTGAAAGTTAGAAGAATTTTACAGTAATATTTTTTTCTCATGGAAACTATCCTCATTATCAGTCTCCCATTATAATCTATGTCAAATGTTATGTACAAAACAATAATAATGTAATAGTTATAATTTAATGTATTAATTAAATAATCAAAATAAATTTTTTGCTAATTGAATATTAATTGTAAAGGATTTTGATTTGAACATCAAGGTGTCACGTAAAATTCTTTCTTCCTATTATTACAGTTTTTAGATAAAAGTCTTTAAATCAGTTGCTCCTTTACACATTTTTCAATACTCAATAATATTACTAACTCAACAGACTGGTCCTGAACCGATTTTTAAACCGAAAAGCTTATCCAATAATGCGGCATTGGACCCATTACATGAAAACTTGTACACTGGATCAGACACTAAACCTATTGAGTTTGATATTTATTCCTTAAATGGTTTAATTATTTTAAAGATATCGACAGTATTTTAAATATATTGGAATTGCTTAGTGATTTCTCAACAAAAACATTTAGAAATCTTCTGAATATATAATTACTAAAACATGAGATTGTCTATAAATTCCATTTTTTTCATCAAGCGCAATCAAAAGAAGATTAATGATTTTCTTAGGAAGTCTTTTTAAAAAATATTTTTTATTTCCATTTTTAATTAAAGGAGAAGCGAGCTAGTACATACTTCTGTTAGAATTTTCGTACGTTGAAAATAGTGACTACGATATTAAAGATCAAATCTTTAATGTCATTTTATCATATTTAAAGTTACAGAAGTTATTTGAAGTAGTGTACATGCCTGTTTCATTTGGTTTTGTGTATGTTTCTGTCTTAAAACCATTAGTTAAAAATAAAGAACATCATCAGATTTAGAAAATCCTTTAAAAAATAGCAGCATAACGTTTATAAATCTTTAGCTTAATAAAAGGAAAATCAGAAATCTTCTATAATTTTAAATGAAAATTTGAAGCTAGAGTTAGAGCTAATTGTGACCTATAACTATGTTATCGACCTCTTGATAAAAAATAATCATTGNCTAAAAATCTCGGGTGTCTATGTTTAGAATATATTGAATTTTTAAAATTTCAGGTATTAGTATTTAGAATATATTGAATTTATAAAATTTCGGGTTTAGAGTATATTAAATTTTGAAAAATATTGAAATTTTAAATAATACGTTTTTATTAATCACAACATTTGTGAATGTGGGTGGGGTGAGGTAAGGCGACTAGTTTCACCACTACTAGCTTCTCTTTATATTTTCTAATTAATTTTTTTCACTTCTATTTTTGCTTTTATAATTTTCATTTCCATCCTCTTTTTATGACTTGATATAGATATAAGTTAAATCAATATGTTGAGCAAATCTGATTCTAAGCTAACATAGGTGTAGTATAATCATCATGCGTCGGAACATAGCATGCAGACATCAAGTAGAGTTAAACTAAAAACACGTCAAAACATCGAGTAAACACAACGAAAAGAATTTGCACAACATCAAAATGATAAACACAAAAGTAAAGTTAAAATGAAACAAATGTTCAGAATATGACAAAATTTGATAAAAATAAAAAAAATAAATGTGTGGTAATTATTTTCTCTAATAAATAATTCATAATTAATCTGACTACCATTTTATCGAGATAATTGCAAATAATTCTAAAATATATTTCATAAAATTCATAAAAAAACTTGAAAATTAATTAAAAATAATTTATAATACAAATGTTGACTAAAAGTAATATTTAAAAGTAATTATATAAAATCAAAATTCAAGCCTTAAACTTTACTTAAAATTAAAAACTTAAATAAAATCCATTTCAAAAACTGAATAAATGAAGTTACAAACTTATCTTTTTCATAAATGATGAGTCACCTACAACTGGTCTACAAACCAACGTGTATTATAGAAACTTTTATATTTCGGAATTAGGTGTATGACACGAAAACCAACTCACACACAACATAGATGAATAACAGAAGTAATAAAATTTGAATTAATGGCGATAGGAGAAGATAAAGTAGGAAAATAGAAAGATTTCCATAAAATATCATCAGAAAATTGATTTAAGAATCAAATATTATTAGAAATAAACCGAAAAACTATTCTATAAAAATGGCAAAATCCAGCTTGGGCACTAAGTAGCTAGTCGAAATTTGCTAAAAAATAAAAATTCAAGAAATAAATTAGCAAAAAACAAAAATGAAATAACATAAGAAATAAGAATTATTTAATAAAACCATCAAAATATCCTAGAATATTCTAGAAAATGTCATATCCATTATGGCGGTGAAATTAATTAAAAATTAAATAAAATATAAAAATTAAGAAATAAAGTAATAAATTATAAATCGTCCTCAAAATTGATAAAAATTGAAATTCAAAATTAAGTAGAATTAAAATAGTTAGATATCTTGTTGTTTTAATAATTAGGAATTTGCGGTTTTTGTGAATTAATTAAAACTTGTTATTTATAAATTCTTTGATTAAATATATATTGTTAGTTTCAAGATTTTTGCTGCAAATTTAAAGATGGATTTAACTAAAATAATTTAAATTTGTTTTACTGAATCAACACACGCCCACATACTCGCACATCGAATTCATGCTATATATACCAACGAATTCCAGTCACAAGAAATTAATTTAAAATGTATACCCGGAATTTTGTAAGCGAAATTCAACTTGTAAAATTTTAGTGAAAGAGTAATATTGCCGAGTAAATTCAGGAATAAGTTAACCCCAGATGCTCAGAAAATTGTTCCCGAGTTAGAAACTCGCCAAATGGAAATAAATTCCCTGAGAAAGAAGAGCCCGCCATTTCTTTCGACCTTTATCAGTAAGGAAAGTCTAGAACCCATATGAAGGGAATCCAATAAACTATTCCCCGCGACAACAACCTTGCACATGAATTTAAATAATGTCTCTATCAGTTCAAAATAAGGACTAGATAATCAATCCCATAGTACTCAATGGCATGTAATTGTGAATGTGAAACTGATTATTCAGCTGTCATTGATGTGAATCGTCAAGACACGACTGCCGACGTGAACGTAGCATATCTCTTGTCAAAATCGATATGCACGCCACCGAGTGAGGCAGACTTAAGTTAATCAGTATGTACCTTGTGAGAATCGACAGCTTAACACACAATGTATAGGAAAGTGGGACTTGCATTTGTGGTAGTCCTGCACAAAATAAAATCTTAATTTGACACCAAAATATTTGGTGTATGGGGAATGAATTCATAATTTCATAACTAAAAAAAATATAAAGTCTCATAAATTCCCTCTTAAAAATAAAAACATTCTACAACCTTTTTATAGCCCATGGCACAAAATGAAACATTTTTACAATTCAAATGTTCAATGACAATTTGTGTTTTGTTTTCTTAATTTGTTTGATGTTGTTATGTTCATTTTTGTCTCTCTGTGGGAACCTTTGATTGTGTTTGTATTGTTAAATGTAACATGTTTTTGTTTTGTTTGGGCTTAGAAGCTGATTGTAGTTTGCTTGTCTGAATGATAGGGTTTTAATCTCCGATTGTTAAACATAACAACATCCAACAAATGAAGAAAATATAACGCAAAATGTTACTGTACATTTGAATTGTAAAAAGGTTTCATTTTGTGCCATAGGCAATAATATAATTTAATTGTCCTATTTATCTTGGTGAAGGTAATTTCATTATCATTCTATTCACTAATAGTTTATTGTCTGCGAACACTTTGAACTCTTTCCCTTTTAATAAGTATTGAAAATGTTTTATTGTGTCGTGCACTGCTACCAGTTCTTTGTCAAAAGCGGAGTTTCGCGTTTGATCTGAGTAGAGGATCCTGAAAACCCATGAGTAAAGAAAAGATATTGTATGTATGTTGACTTCAAAACGACGTCATCCGTGACTTTTTAAGCGTAAACTAGTAAATTCCAAAAGAATGCCTACCTATCTCTGGCTACAAACTATTTGGACTGTTTAAAATAGGTTCTATACGTTTGTTTTTACACATGTATATAGTACCATGGAATGGTTTTGGCGGGAGAGTAGTTTAAATTTCATATGGACCAGGAGAGGCCGAAATAGTAAATTTATCACGAATTTGATCAATCTTGTCAGTGAAGAATTAGCAAGAGTGGATGTATCAGGCTGGTCAGGAAGAGAATATGTGGCGGTATGGGCAAGTGGGGATAAGTGTATAGTTGTTGATGGAGTGTGAAACTTCCGGAAACAGTGTGTTTTTGTTTACTCAGTGTTTACGCGGTTCTATTGGGACGCCCTCTGTCACAGGGGCCCTTTTGTCAGAGGCCTTTTTTACGAGGCTTTTTTGACGGGCCCTATTGACGGGTCACCGTATTATCCGATACCGGAATCTTCAAAATTTCATTCTTTGCTTCTTCCCCAAACATAATTGTCACTATTTCACAGTATGCAGGTAAAATGAGAAATTCTGCTATCGTGTGTGGCTTTAACTTTAATGTTACCAACTCAGCAATTTTATACGACGCAAGATGATTTCTATCACTTACTTTCATTGTTCTTTCAAATTGTTTTTTTGTTTGCCTTGCATTTCTAAATTCTCTTATAATATTCTTTGTTTTTTTTAAAATATTTTCATGTTCAGTTGTCAAATGACGTCTTAATTTAGCGCTATTGGGTATTTTCAATGCAGGGAGGAGTTGGAAAATCTGTATTTTTGGTCCAGGTAAATCCAAATTTTAAGTATTCTTCGCCATATAAACGATTGACATTTCGAGTTGACTTCACAATTTTTCTATTTTCTTCATTCTCTTTAATTCTACTAGTGCTAGCAGTAACATTGCCATTATCGTAATCAAGACGAGGTTTCTTTATGACGAAATTATCGATTACTATAAATTAAAAAAATCACCTGCCCCTACTATCGAGCAAAGGTTGATTGCATCGGTGGAAATTGAACGATTGTTATTTGTTCTATATATAAAAATTTAATGTGTTTTCTTATTCTGTCGAATAATTATTTTAACTCAACTATTCTACAATTTTAAAATATTTTCAACTATTATTTTGATTGAACAAAATGAAATAAAATAGTTGATAGGAAATTTTAATAAATTTCGATCCAGACACGATCAAACTGTTGCCCCATGCAATTTTGTAACACGAATTCATGATCCTAAACAAAAGAAAATTTTAATGTTATTCTATAAACTTGGAATAATATTAGTTTTATTTATATATTTTCTATTAAATTAATATTAAAAAATTATTTTTTGGAAATTATTACAAAAAATTCCCATTTTAATGAAGTATAATAGGATTTCAATTTTCGTGACAATATTCGTCATTTAATTTTGGGATTTCTTGCACCAATGCCGGAACAAATATAATATTATTTCATTTCATTTCGAAATAAATTGAAAATGACAGATAATTTTGTAATCTATTTTCCTCAAAGAAAGCAATAAAGTCCCAAATTACTAGAAAAATTATAAGATCAAGGTAATTCGGTTTGTAAATTGGGTGGTCAAATTGTTTACAAATTTAATAGATTTTTAAAATAAATATAATAACAATAAATTAGTAATAGAAATAAAAAGAGAAATTGGAAAAATTAATTTTGTTAAAATTTTTTAATAATTTTAATAATAAATAATTTTGTTTTTTTCTTAGTTTACAAATTCAATAATGAATTTATTTGAATTGTAAATAAATTAGTCAAAACAATTTTTGGTTTAAAACAACAACTAACCAAGTTATACAATAGTTTTCTGTGAGGGAAATTCATTTTTTTTATTTTATTCTTTTGAGTAAAATTTTAATAATTTCATATTTTTATCTAATCATCCAATTCATACAATTATCAAAGTCTTATTTTTGCATTTATTAAATAAACACACATTGTTAAGCAATTAACGGTTATTAAAATATATTACATAAAAAATCTTGAAATCTATCAAGACTTAATCAACAACACAAAATATATATATTTTTTATGTATTATTTTTACCAGAAAACCACTTGTACTAGTAAAAGAAGTAGAGAGGCATTTAATTTCAATTCTAATGAGTTATAAAATTAAAATATACCAAACCGCATAAATTATTTGACACATAGACACATATATTGGGGAAATGATAAGCTAAAAGTTATAAATTTCATTAAATATACATTTAAAAAAATTATTACAATATTTTAAAATTTTTTATGTTAATAAAATTAACTCTCGCTTACTTGAAAGTGGCCACAGTGTCCAAAAACATTTTAACCCTTTAACAACTAAAACCGTTTACAGACGGTCATCATAAAAACCCCATTCAATTCAAATAAAAACATTTTCGCGTTC
This sequence comes from Schmidtea polychroa, assembly GCA_959609185.1. Lineage (NCBI taxonomy): Eukaryota > Metazoa > Platyhelminthes > Tricladida > Dugesiidae > Schmidtea > Schmidtea polychroa. The sequence goes on from CAUHTR010002161.1 coordinate 26,684, forward strand.
CAACTAGTAAGACAGTTTTTCGTCTGTAAAACTCCCAATCACAACTTGCTGGTTTGAACACGACCAAACACATGGTTTGCCTTTAACAGTCAGTTTGGTTGAGAACTTCGGTTCCTCATAATTCTATTTCAGTAGTTTAAGGGTTAATTTTTAATAAATTATGAAATCTTACAAAATTTTATAATTTACTTTATACTTGTCTGGTTAATTCAAATCTAAATACTATTAATTTTTTAACCTTGTTAAAAAATGAAATTTAAGCTAGACTTGGCCCCTGTAGTCAATAATTTATACGATTGGAACAGCGGGGAACAAAAATTCTATATAACATTTATCTTTTGGTTAAACCTTTGATCTTATTTTAATTTAATAATTCTCATATTAATGTTTGTCAAACTATAGAACAAGCCAATATATAAGGTACAAAGTAAGATTTAAAGTTAGCACAGAAATACCAAGTATTCAATATTCTCATTGTTAGAAGCTATAACATTCAATTCTTCTGTCATCAAATAAATTAGACTAAATAAATCCAAAATTATATTTCATTAAATCTGCTTATATAAACAAATATTCTTGGGCCATTTTCTTTTTATAAATTTTAATTTCAATTCATACTTGAATTGCAATTTTATTAAAAATTATTTTATTTCTAATATTTTTCAAATAATTTAAGTTTCACTTTTAATTTTACAAAATTTAATCATGAAATAATTTTAATTTAACATTTTAATTTTAACTCCTCACACTCATATTAGTCACAATTACTACAACTCCTTTCTTAGTTTGATCTAGGGACAGCTGGCAACTTTACCAACATTAACGACATAACAAAAGTTGGCACTAGTATTCAAATCAGTAATGCTCCTCGTTTAAAATTTGTCAAACTTTCACACCAAATCTTTGCAAAACTAAATAATTTAACACTAAACGATGGAGAACATAATATTATTCGATGAAACTTAAAATTATTTAGTAATTGAATGATACAATGATTAAATAAAATATTATTTTAACCATTTTATTTTCAATTCAAAAACATCGATACCTACTAGAGCTAACTACATATCACAGTAACCTTTCCTATTTAAACTACCAATATTTACCCAGTTTTGGCAAAATATAATAAATTACTATAAAATAAATTTTATAATAATAATAATAATATAAAGTGATGATTTTTTCGTGCAGCATTATTTAAATTTTAAACAATTAAATGATAATTTAAGCCTTTCGGTGTGAATAATATATGTAATACAAATGAAAAAACTTTCGACTATAAGATATCCCTTGTCAATTTCATATCTTATTAAATATCTTAAAATATTTTTTTTAATCTTTATTAATTTTTATTTAGAATATATAATCAACTTTTTGATAGATAATTTAGAGGATATATCTAATGTAAAAATTAGGTAATTTATGAATGTTCCAGATAAATTAAAATGGCCGTATTCAGTAGATGAAATTAGTGAAGAAAATATGTCATATACAGATGAATCTGAAAATGTTTCCAATCATGAAGATGATGATGAAATTTTAAAGATCAAAACTTCTCATGTGATAATTAATAAATTTGAAACTTGATTTAGTTATTTTTATAAAAGTTTAGACATTATTATTTAAAAAACACCAAGCGCTAATAAAGATTTATTAAAATAAAATTTAAACCATACAATGGTCGTCGTCAAACTTTTCTTCTGCTTTTATAATCTTTCAAATTGGTTTGATTACAATATATACTTGAATCTGTAGCCATGCAGGTTATTTTATTCATCTTCTCACCATTAAGAATTATGTCCAAATCGCATTTGATAAACATTTCTAATTCATTGAATTCTATATTATCGTCCGTTTATAAAAAAATAAAAAAAAACAAAAGAAAAAAGCAAAAAAAGAAAACAAAAGGATTTTAATTATTAAAAAAAAAGGTTTTTTCTTTAACTCTTTGGTGCAAGGTCCCGAAGTGTACTTCCAATGTAGATTTCCTTGCATACATTGCAAGTAATTCAATAGACAAAAAAAGAAAACGGAAAAAAGACAAAAAAACGGGGTTGGAGATGTTCTTTAACTCTTTGACGCGTGTGTACTTCCAATGTAGATTTCCCTGCATACATTGCACGTAATTCAATAGATTAAAAAAGAAAATAAAGTAATTTTAATTATTAACGAAAAAAAAGACGAAAAATGAAAAAAGGAGAAAATAACAAGAGTTGTTCTTTAACTCTTTGGCGCAAGGTCCTGAGTGAACTTCCAATGTAGTTTTCCTTGCATACATAGCACATGATTCAATAGACAATTGTCAATATATTTAATTAATATTTATAAAAAGCGATATATATATACAACATTTATTTTTAAATATATATTAAAATGGAACTAAGAAATGATGCCGTATATCAAATAGTTGGATCAAGTGGTAGTGGAAAAACTTTGTTTGTTTGCAAATTACTAAAATTACATTTATTAAAATCAAAATTTAACAAAATTTATTGGCATCGAGGTGCTAATGAAAAACATGGTTTGACTCAAGCTAATTTCAGTAAATTGAAAAATATGAAAATAGTAAAGGAATTTGATAAAAAGTGGTCCAGTAGACAAAAGAAAGGAGATGTCATAATTATTGATAATTTGTATCAAGAAGCTAATAAAGAAAAGAATTTCAATAATTTATTCACCAAAATCAGTAGACACGTTGGTATAACTGTTATTTTTATAACTCAAAATTTTTTTCATCAAGTTTACATAGCACTCGTAATTTAAATGTTCAATATTTGGTCGTTATTAAAAACCCTAGAGATGTAACAGTTATTGATTTTCTTACCAGACAGGCGTATCCAAATGATAAATTTATTTCAAGATACTACAAAACAACCTCATGGATATATATTTCTTGATTTCAAGAAACAATGTCCTGATGATTTACGAGTGAGAACCAATATTTTCAATAAAGAAGGGTTTATAAACAAAGTTGAAACGATCATGTTTTTGAAACCAAGAGTTAAAAATCGTAGAAAAATTAGAAAAGGTATTAAAAAAGTGTCCAAATTAAAGTTCCACCAAAAACGAGTTTTACACCTCCTAAAATACTTGTTACAGAAAGTGTTCCATCAATGAATATCTTTTCAAAAAATCCAAAACCTAAACCAACTAAAATGCATAAACATCTAAAAGCTGTATAATTTTTCGTAATTTTCCGTTTTTTGATGTATTGTTAAAAACACCGAGATTGAAAAGAATGACTAATTTTTATTCATTTCAAATTTTGTTGTCGATGATTTTCTTGATATTATTCTCAAAGTACTCAAAGGCAAATCTGAAAAAATTATTTTAAAAAAGTACAAGAAACCTCTGTTATCATTAGTAAATAATAAAAATCGTAAACAAATAAGAACAATTATATATAAACAGCAAGGAGGGTTTATTGCTACATTAATTCCATTACTATAGTTTAATGGGTACTAATGACACAATAAGAGATAAGGGTGTTAAATTGGTGGGAACTGAGATTGCTCATTAGTGATATTTAGACTGTTATAATAACAATAACATATTTTCAGTACCACAGACTAAGATAGGGTCACGAAACCACCAATTATAATCGATAAAAAAATAATAAAATCACTTTGTCCAACAACGATGACAAGTGATTATGGGTGGGAAAAATACTACTCTCCCATTTGTACATTATTTAGGAATTAATACCAGGGATGTTGATCAAGTAATTCAGATGGATGATGATGACTTGGATCAGAATGAAATATAAAAATGTAAGGAAAATAAAAAAGGACAGAGCTTTATTTAATAAATATTTTGCAAAAAACAAAACTGTCCTTTAAAAATGTTGATTTTTATTGTGGAATTTTGGATTCATGTTTTGATTGTATTCAATGTTTAACATGTTATGAAAACAGTTTTTATTATTTTCAAGCTTAGTCACATTTTTATTAGTGAGTTTTACTTGTTTTATTCAAGTAAAAAATATTTCAGAAATTATTGTTAATGTTTTCATTAATATTTACAAAGAACGAAAGCAAGAGGATCAAAGACGATCAGATAATGTCCTAGTTCTGACTATAAACTATGCCAACTGACAGTTTGAAAAGGTAATTCAATCTTCTTGCCAGAAGCCACCAGGAAAACTTAGTCTATGGGTTTCGGGGGAAATATGGTTGCAAAGCTGAAAATTATTAATTATTAAATCACCTTTATTAATTTTAATATTCAGATTAAACATTAGTAATAATTAAAACAAAAATTCAATGCTCAGTGAAACAAAAAAAAATTGATAGAAATTGATAACTAACAGTTGTTTAAGAAGATGAATTTTTTAATCGTTTTGTTTGAATCGTTTGTTCAAGGTTTTGGTTAAAAGCTTCCAAATCCATTACACTGATGAAAATGACACCACAGAAATACCATTCAGACAAACAAACTATTAATATTCCTTGGTGAATATTTTGCATCTATAATATTGATAACATTTATAGAATTTCACAGTTTATCTATCGATTAATCTATTAAAAATTGTTCTTGAAAATTTGTTGTTTTTAGTTTGTTGTTGTTTCATGTATGCAACTGACGGGATGTAGAGATGGAATTTCATATGATACAGATGAATTACATTTGATAAATTAAAAAAGATGCCGATTTGATGTTGTTTATTGTAAAAATAAAGAATAACATTTTAGTTGAAAAATATGTTATAGAAACAAAAATTTACGTTTATTTTAATATTATTATGACTTTAATCATTAAAAATAACATATAAACGGAAACAAAAGCAAACACAAAGTTAGTTTTTGTCAATTTTTGACAGTATAAAGTTTACAATAATTATTCATTGGCCTAAGTCAGAAAGAATAATAAATTTGGACCAACCTGTTTTTTAACCCATTGGGTCAAAAAACCGGATTGGATAAAAATTAAATTATATTAAAAATTAAATAATATATTAAATAATTTATTGAAATTTTAACAATAATTTTAACAACAAATTTTAAAATACATATTAATTAATTTTTTAATCCCCTTAAAATGGATATCGATAGAATAATTAAAATGAATGAATAAGAACTCATATTTTATGAAAGACAATGACATGTTACCGAATGAATTAAAATCCTCTTCTTGCCAAAAAGAAATGATATTAGTAAAGACAAAAAGAAATTATGATGATATGTGTTGGAGATGCCGATTATCTGAGTGTAGAAAACGAGATTATTATGTTTTGGTTAGAGAAAATAGTGTTTTCGAGAAGAAATTTCAAAATTTCTATTTTATTGGTCGAAAGGGTTACAAAGTGCTGAAATTTTGAAGTTTGCGAAAATTAAAGAAGATTCAATACGAAAGCTAAAAAACGTAATTGCTGCAGGGTGCTACTCATATTTTTTTAATATAAATAAAGGGCTTATAGAAAAAAAGCCAGGATTTTTCTGACTATAATGAGGGGTCTCGATGGTCTTGGGATTTTCAATACAAATTTCAATTATCGCTAAAAAGAATGTAATTTTCCAAGTAAATTAAGATCAGCTCCTTGGTCCAGAGAATTTCAATACAAAAAAGGTCCTCGTTAAAAAGCAAGGATTTTTCCAAATATTTTTAAGGTGGGTCCCCTTGGTCCTGGGATTTTCTATACAAAAAAGAGTCTACACTAAAAAAGCATGGTAAATGGGTAAATTAAGGTTCAAATTTTAGAATTAAAGTAATCAATGGGCTCCAATAAGTAAATTATGGGCTCATATTTTTTATTTAAAGTTAATTAAGATTCAAATTTTTAAATTAATTAATCAATGGTCAAACATTTTAAATTAAAGTTAAATAAGTAAATTAAAGTAAGATTTTTAAATTTATTAACAAAAAGTTTGAAGAACCAACAACTTCTGAGAAATAAAATTTTTTAATTGAAATTTTTATGAAATAATTTTTAAAGTCTAATTACAATGGAAAGATTTTAATGGAATAATTTTTAAAGTCAAATTTAAATGGAAATATTTATGAAATAAATTTTTAAGACAAATTTAAATGGAAAAAATCTTTTAAATCAATTTTTAATAGAAATTTTAATTGAATAATAGTAATAATAATAATATTTTGACCAAATACTAGATAACACATAAAAAGATTAACTAGATATATCAAAAGAACAAGACAAAAATAAAGATATAAAATTTATTTAATAATATTCTTCAACATCATCTGATAACAAGACATCATTTATGTCTATAAATTCATCGTTTTCTATTTGTTCATTTTCTCCATCAATTTCTCCATCGTTTTCTACATCATTTACTAGATTTTTTTCTTAGTTTAATATTACATGTCCCTATGCAAAAAACTAGTATTTTTCCCCACCCAAATACTTTTATCATCTGTGTTTGTAAGCTCAATTTTTTCATTTTTTACTATATATATTTGATGATGTTTTGATGTTATTTTCGTTTAATGTATTGAAAAAATTTATTTTGTATTGTAACAATCCAGGTATGACTGATGGTTAATGTCACTACCTCGTCTTTGAACTTTCAATGACAGAATCAAATGTTGTTACTGTATAAGGGATGAAGGGATGAAGAGGATCATAATTAGACGGGTCTAGTAAATTATCACGGATCATTGCAGGTAAAAGAACATCAAGTTTACAGTTAATAACTTCAAGGAAAAAAGAGTCTGTATCACCTGCAACAATATTAATTTTACAACTTAACTCATTACGATATTTTTCTAAATCGATATATTGCAGTTCATATATTTTAAGTTTAGATAAATCAAGTACAGATTGTCCAATGTAACTTGGTCTATCTAAACATATAGAATCAGGATTTAACAATGCAGCTATTAAATCATCATCAATTTTAATTGATTTTTTAAAAGTATGTTTTGATGTATACGTGACTAATTTACTATCTGTTGTGCAAAGACGAAGATTCATTCTTCTCTTTGGATTTTCAGCAGTTTTACCATACAAACTGTTATTTAATAATTTATAATAATTTTTTCTAAGGTATTTTTACTTTTAGATCTTAATTCTGTATTTGTATCAATATATTTTTTAAAAATAGGTGATTGTTTAAACCTTATAACCCCATTTACGTGTGTAACTTTGACACTAAGAGCCAAGTATAATTTTAATAACCTCCAATGAATTACATAATTTGATTTTGGATGATTTGTTAATAACAATATTTCAACCATTGACGCAACAGGTTTCATTATTTTAGCCGCAACAGGAAAATCACCCAACTTATCATGAAGGTCAGAAGGAATTACAAGATCAACTTCAAGAGTGTATTCATAAGACAAAGATTCAAGATTTAAATTCATACATTCATCGAATATTAAATCAAATCCATCAATCACCCAACTAAATTCGCCACAAGGTAATGGTTGACTTAAAGTAAAAGACCAACAGAGATAGGAATATGACGCTGAAAATGAATATTATCTGAATAGCCTCAAATCGGCATATATAACAAACGGAGGAGTTTCTGTTTTTGACCAGTCAGTAAACTGAATTAATTTATTTTCAGGGAATGTGTAAAGGGTTGTTTCTAATTGATTTCTTTTACATAAAATTTCGTGTTTATCCAACGCCAGTTTATTTCTAAACCGTTTAAACATCGTTGACATCAAAATGATTATATTCTCTTATTACAGCTAGTGTTTATGTGACAGTTCATTAATCTGTTTAAATTACTTAAATATTTTAATAAATTTACTAAGTTAAAACTTTAATTTTACTAAATTAGCATGCATCCAATCAAAATTTAATATTAGCTATAAATGAAAAAACTTAATTAAATAAATTTTAAAAAATGTCTAATATAAAAAGCATTTTATTGGAAGAAAAAATCAGTTATTGGTATGACATGTAAACGTCTTCTTCAATACCTTCAATATAATATGTATTATTTGAAATATCTTATTACTTATTCATTTAAGGTATTTTTATTTAATTATTTAAAGTTAATTAATGATTTTTGTAGGAACAAGTTAATTTAAAAGCCTAGCAATTCAGTATTCAAATTGGAAATATTTGGGATGAAGATAGAAAAAATCTTGGAGAAATTCTTCGATTAATTAATAAAGACATGTATTTTAACGAAAAACTTTCATTTATCAACTGTGAAAAAGATTGTAAAATTAAGATAGTTGAAGATAAAAAATCAAAAATTCAGATACTTATTCAAGGAGTCAAGATAAATGGAGCTATAATTAAACCAATTTGGAAAATTAAAAATTTCTATGAATAAATTTATGTATTAAAGTTGAGATTTTTATCGTTATCATGTATTTAAATGATATTTGAAAGAAATCTATAAATTTGTCTATAAAATTGATAGGTTTTTAAATTTGTCTATAAAAGATTAAACTTTAATGTGGATGATATATATATATATATAATTAAAATACCCTAAAAACCTATATCATAAAATATAAAAAAATATTTTGAGTAGGGATGACCTTATAAAAGCATCAAATAATAAAAAAATGACTTTATAAAATGACTTTAAAAATTTATATCATAAAATTCTTAAAATACTTACATTTGTTTGCAAATTTTTTTTCTGTCAAGTTTTTCTTGTTTTCAATGTTTTTTTCATATATATTTTCAATGTTTTCAATGTTTTCAAAGATGAACAATATGAGACAGAAATTTATAGAAAACCGACAGATACCGGCCTTTATACTGCCCCAGAGAGTTTTTGTGAATTTAAATATTAAAGAAATATCGTGAAAGGATTGGTTTATCGGTCATGGTGCTTATTTTCCACTTTTAAAAATTCAGTAAAAAGTGTTGATAAATTAGTTGAATTACTGTTGAAGAATGGCTACTCAAAATGAGTTTTATTGTTAACGTTGAAAGAGACTGTTGATAAATGTATGAATAATGCTAAGGATCGTAGTATGAATGAATCTAAATTGACTAATATGTCGAATGATGTAGTGAATATGAGTATTAATACTAAGAAACAAGACGAGCCAAAATATACGATGGTATTGCCGTATTCTGAAGGATATAAAGATTTCAAAAGAAAGATAGGTAAACAGCTGGGTAAATTGAATTATAGAATTGTTTCAAAATCGTGCAAAGTACGTAGTATGTTTTTTAGTAAATCTCAAACGCCGGTTGGATTGTGTTGGAATCTCTATTATCAATTCACATGTAATGGGTGTAATGCAACATACGTTGGAGAGACTTCCCGTCATCTCTGTACTCGAGTTCAAGAACACTGTCGACCGTTATTAAGGATCATAATAAAGTCTGTATGAGAGAATTAGGAATGTCGGATTTTAAAATCTTATCAAAAAATTTTGATAATTGTTTTGAGCGTGTGATATGTGAAGCATTATTGATAAGAACTTTTAATCCTAAAATCAATTTGCAGAATGCAGTGAATACGTGTGTGTTGAATGTTTTTGATTAAGTTTTTATATGTTGATGTATATAGTTAGTTATGTTAAATAATTAAAAGAATAATTAAAATAAAATTTTTAAGAATTTTAAAAGGTTAAAATAATTGATTGTTGAAAATTATTTTTAAAAATAATTATTTAAAATTGTTATTTAAAATTTAAAAATTTATATATTTTATAATGTTTATAAATTATCAATATTGTATAGTTATTCATCCGTCGTGAATGTAGGTAACCTGATGATGATAGTGATGCTATCGAAATATATATTTAGTTTTCTAAATCTCAACTTAGGATTTCCCATAGAAATAATAAAGCGACAATTATTAGATTTAAATATTTAATAACATATGGGGTCCACTTTTATTTTAGGAATTCAAACGATCTTGTTAAATTAATTTTTTGATAAAAACAATAATGTTCATCATTGAATGTTAATCCTTTTAATGTTTTAATTTTAGAGTTTAAACTAAAAATCCACAAGTTGATAATTAATTATGTTCAATCAAATAGTTTATTTTTTACAATACCTTCTACTATCACCAAGCTTGTCGAGTCAGCCTTGGCGTTGGAATTTTAAAGATTAATATAACCAAAATTATACAACTCAAATTCACCTTATCAATAAAAACATTTACACCTAAAAATATAAATGAATTGATAAAATGAATCGTTGCTTGTTCATCACTGTTAATAATATTGAGACTCATATGAAAGAACGGATGTTTCGAGGGTAAGATTTGCTGTCTAATTACCATTTCTGTTACCCTTACGATTTTGATCCATTAAAAGATTGAATAACGAAAATACCTTAAAATCTTTTTAAGAGACATTTTTTCATTTGCTAATTTCTTTTGATTTTCGAATATATTTTTTGTGTTATCTATTGTTTCTTGTTCCATAAACTCAAAAAGATCTTCACCACTAAATAATTTTTCTTTCTAAAAATGTTATTCTCTATTTTTCCTATAGAATGACATATTTTCTAAAAATAACTAAAAATAAAATGTTTTTAGACTAAAGAGTAGGGGTTCTTAACTGATGAAGTGTTCCTACGAGGAAGGTTATTATATATGTTTATGTATATTAATAAATTCATTTTGTTTTGTTCTTAGTTTGAGTATAGGTGTGAAGTTGTAACAATAAATCCACTTTTAGTAAAGATATGAAATATAAAAGGATTATTAGAACATCTTAAAGAGTAAAGAGTAAACAACATCGTAAACAGCAGATCTAAATTAAAGAAATCAAAATATTTTATTTATTTTATTCATAGTAAAAAAACAATAAAAAATGTTAATATAAGAATGTTAATTAAAATTTTGTAGAAAAACTTAAAATATAACTAGAAATATATTATTCGTGATATTGTGGTATTAGGTGGCCAACTCGTTACTGAAATGTATCAATATGGGCCAATAATTTTACCGCGAATTCCAAAATCCATATAAATGTGGGACCCGAAAATTAAACTTAAAAAGAGTTTAAATAAAACAATAACAGAATAAATTAATAAATATTGTAAATAATAATTTAATTAAAACAAAAGAAAATAGTTTAATACACATTGGAATCCGAATCACTGTGAAAATATTGAATGAAAGTGCCAATCAATAAACTAATTTCAATTTAATGATTTTCTGTCAACTGAAGAAATTTATTTATAATTAAAATCATTTTTTATTTTATTCCCATACTTCTTTAAAATTCATGAAATTAAAACAAATAATTTTTATGAATTTTTATTTCAAAATCAAATAAAATATTTAGTTGCAAAATTTCATTTTAAATACAAAATTAAAAATTAAATTAAATCCAAAAATAATTACAAATTACAATTCTAATTTAACTAGTAATAATTGTGAAATTTTATTTTTGATCATAATTTCATTTCTTTTTCAATGTCAGTACCGATTTTCTTTTTCATTATCCCACTCAGCTTGGATTTCTCAACTGTGAAAATGAATGGGAAATTGAATTGCATTTTTCTTAATGGGGGGTCTGAGATTATTTTCTTTAAATTTTCTACTTTTATCACCAGAAGCGTCACTATTTAGAAAATTATCTGAGAAAACCAATTTTGAATTTATTTATTCAATTCAGTACCATATTTAGTTATGATTTAGTAATTAATTTTTGTTTTTATAGCTTTAAAAATTTCTGTAAAAAAATCAAAAATTTAACCACGGAAGCTATACAAAAGCTTACCCTTTGTTAATTTTAAATTAATCGGCATTTTATTTTTCTTACTGAATTGCATTTTCCAAATCTTATAATAAAATCCACATGTAATCCATAGGAAGCCTCTGTTTTTTACAAAAGAGTTTTTTGAAAACTACAAACACAAAAATAACAACAATAAATTAAAAAAATCTAAAGGAATGCTAATGAGAAACACTGCTATAAAGTCCCAGGAGACGTAAAGATTTGGTATTCAGCAACATACGACTTTCTATTATTTCAAACTATGAAAATCATAAACATCAAAACTATTTTCTATTTTAGTTTAATCGTATATCGTGAGCCCATAATACCAAATGGAAAATGTGGAAATTTATTTTACCCTTTGATACCTCCTACTCTTAAATATTTTACATTCTCAAAAAATTAATACAACTTTCAGAATTTTTATAATACGATGAAACAAACAAATTTGAAAGAATATTTTATCTTTTTATACTAACATGTAAATACAAGGGAAAACATGGAGAAATGCATAGTATATTAATCATGATATAATAACATGCAAGATAATGTAAAAATTCAACATGGTTTATAATATCAAAAAAAATCATCGATATCTTTACTGATTCATAGTCAAATATATTTATAAATATAATGTCAATTGAAAATGAAAAGAAATCAGAGGTGAAAATCGAAAGAAGTTCTTATAACATTATTATTATTTTTATTTTATATATAACAAACTCTTAAGTCATTTAGTGAAAAATATGGACATTTTCAGACAATAATTAACAAATAAATTGGTAATTCTTTTCAACTTTGAGAAATACATGGCCATTTTATAACAATATTTGGCATTTCATTGATAATTTATGAAATTTTAGTTTTACTTTCTTATAAATTCTGTGCTTTCCTAAACTTAGAAAGCCAACCACAAAAAAAGAAGTAGAAATTAAGAGGTTAAGGACTAAGTTCTATTTATCTGTCTTAATTTTAGCTCTATATATCTGTATTTCGAGATATTATTCGTCGGAAATCAAACATCGGAAATGGAAATTATAATTTAAAATAAAATACTAATACTGTTACTACTACGACTAATATTAATATTATTGTTGGGGTAATGTAGAAATGCACAAAATAAAAATTGAAAAATAAATAAAATCAATAAAAATATCAAAATGACAAAATTGGAAAAATTAATTAAATTTTTAAAAAATTTGAAAATTTTTATTGATAAAAATAGTAATTATTATTATTATTATTATTATTATTATTATTATTATTATTATTATTATTATTATTATTATTATTATTATTATTATTATTATTATTATTATTAGTATTAGTATTAGTATTATTATTATTATTATTATTATTATTATTATTATTATTATTATTATTATTATTATTATTATTATTATTATTATTATTATTATTATTATTATTATTATTATTATTATTATTATTATTATTATTATTATTATTATTATTATTATTATTATTATTATTAGTATTATTATCATTATTATTATTATTATTATTATTATTATTATTAGTATTAGTATTAGTATTATTATTATTATTATTATTATTATTATTATTATTATTATTATTATTATTATTATTATTATTATTATTATTATTATTATTATTATTATTATTATTATCATCATCATCATCATTATTATAATTATTAGTGATGATTATTTTAAGAAAATGAAAAATAATTTAATAATTTATTAAAAGATGCAATCTAAGTTTAAAATATAAAAATTAAAGTTATTGAAAGGTATAATTATTGTCATGATAATACAATATAAAAATAATGCAATCCTTTAAAAAGCAATATTTTATATGTATTGAAAAGAAAATTAGACTTTGGTCACGTTTTTATTGTTTCCGTAGACAAAAGAACGGGGAGCGTTTGAAAATTGACTGACCGAATATTAATCGTCGGATTTTGGTCAATCAACTTCAAAGTGACAGTTTTGTTTTACGGTTTTGACCACTGATATTATCTGGGGAAAAGAAAAATTAAAACTATTTGTCTTATTGGTATTCAAATAGTTTTAGAAAAATAAACATTTTGACATCTTTTAAAGAATTTAAAATTAATTTATTTTTGTCTAAAACGTCAGGATACTATACTCCTATGCTCCTCACTGACTTGAGCTCCCCCAAATACCATAAAAAATCATTACATTTATTCTGACTTTGCCAAATTTTAATGAGTGAAAGTATCTTAATTATTTACTGAATACGATTGACTACATAAGAGCTTTCTATGTCCTCAGGATAATAAGATTTGATAAGCAGCGGTGTTGGCTGTGCAAAATAAGTACCCTTTGTAGTAAATACAATGAATTTAACTCCTTCATATCTAAAATGAATATAAAAGTACTTAATATTTAGATTTTCTCATGTATTATTTATTTTGAAAATAAAGTGGACTCTTAAAAAATAGTTTTTCTTAAGGTAAGCTCCAAGCGAAAGTCCTTGATGCGCCTGCGCGTCATGCCATATTTGACAAACTCAACTGTAGATAGTTATAATTACTATTAAGTATAATATCATGAATAATTCATACTGAAAGATGTTGACACAATTAATTGATCTTGTTGATAATAACTTTATTTGGTTGGGCAAGATCTGGTTGTAAGCCTTACAAACCAGAATAAAAATAAAAAATTAAATATTTAATGAAAGCAATTACAAAATTTTAAAAAAATATTTTTAGTCGATTTGTAGTTTTGTTAACTTATTCCATTTGAAAACTGCCATATTCAATTGCTATATAGAAAGAAAAGAGATTATGTAGAAATTGACGAATATATCTTTCTCTTAAACTATCTAATTTTCGTATGAGAATTTCATTTTAATTTTTCTTTTAATTAGCAAAATGGGATCAGTAATTAAATTTCATTAATTTTGATTTGTAAAGCAAGCCATATAAATATTTTCTTTTAGAGAATTGATAGACGATATTAATTAAATATTTTTAAGTATTTAATTGAAATTAAAAATATTAAAATGGTGAGATATATATTATAAGAACTTTTTTTCAAATTTCACCACTGATTTCTTTTCCGTTGACATTTGATTTATTAAAAAGCTTGACTAAGAATCAGTAAATATATATATAAATAAATAAATAAATAAATAAATGAATAAATAAATAAATATATATATATATATATATAAATTTATTAAAAAGAGAGTTTGAAAAGACTATAAATCAGTAATATATCGATGTTTGTTGATACTCACGAATTTTCGGCACTGCCTTTTTCAAGTGAAATTCAAGAAATTCAAGAAGTTCACTTGAAAAAGGCAGTGCCGAAAATTCATGAGTACCAACAAACATCAATATATTACTGATTTTTAGCCTTCAAACTCTCTTTTTAATAAATTCAATGGAATAAATAATCAGTGGTAAAATTGAAAGAAATAAAAGTTATATATATAAATATATAACAATGATTGTTTAAAAAGTAAAAAATAACAAATATATGATAAAATCTTTGTAAATTTATTATTATAGAATGCCGAAAACATTATCAAATAAAATACAAACTAATAATATATAAAAAAAACCAACAATCAACTAATTATTAACATAAAAAACCACAGTAAGAGGATTTTTAAAATTAATTGCTAGATTTAAATATTTTATCCCCAAAGCCATATTTTGTTTAAATATAATTGAATATAATTGTTTTATCCTCATTCTTATATAAATAATACTTTTTGTCAATTATAAAATTTTTTTAACCTAAACTTCTTAAGCTTCGTTGTAAAGACATGATAAAGGAGCTACATTTCATTGAGTTTATTCATCTTTATAGAATAGCATTATGAATTTACAATAAAAATTATGTTTCAAAAATGTTTATAATATTTTTACTATATACGCATTCTCTAGGGACCTCTGTTTATAAACTTATTATAAATTATATATTTATATATAATTATAAACTTATTGTAACAAAGCTCGCCATAGTAGCAATGAATTTGTACTAGTAAACGATTCCTAGCAACAAACACCAAAATGACAAAATCGAAACACGAATCTCCCAATGAAGAGAATGAACACCAATTTTGAGTCGACTGTAATTAATACTATATAAACACGAGGTAAATATTTCATGCTGCCTATCAGTAATTAAATTGTTACTCGCATACACAAACATGGACAATGTATTTGTTCTATCTGGTGGTGGATTTTATTTTGAAAAATCTTTCATTATTATATTTTTATAAACTCTTCAAAAATGCATGTCAACAAAAATCTAATAAACCTTTAAATTAAAATTCTTTATTCTATTGAAGTTTTAAAATTAAAAATTAAAAAGAAAAATTTATAGTAAATGTATTTTTATATTTTTGTTTTTAACAAGGTTCTGTAACGTTTGGTGATTTTGTTCAGCGCGTGTCGCGTTTTGAAAAGATAAAACAACTATATAGCGATAATTTACTATGGTAAATTATCCTACTACGAAAATCGATCAAAATTCAAAATTCGAAATCAAACATTAAAGCCTTAATTAAGCTACCTAAAAGGAATTTATTAGACATATCCTTGTTGGCAAAATTTTAGAAAGGAGATCTGAAAATATTAACCTATCTAAAAAAAATGAAAGCTCGGAAATTAATTAAATTTATCAGACTACTCAACACTATTCAATCCTATTAACTAAAGTATTATTTATTGTAGTTTAATAAAATTTTATTGTTAATCATTGTTTATTATTAGTTATTTTTGTTAGGTATTGTAGACCCACGAATAAAAAAATACTTTTTAATAACACACACGCACCCCGATTGTCCCGCCACATTTTTTTAACGGAGACTCTATCGGGTCCTACAATTATTCTTAACACAAAAGCATAAATAACAAAATACTTATAACTAATCGCTTATAACATATATATATAATTGTGTTTGTGTAATAAATTAAAAGCAATTTAAAAATAAAATACAAATTTTCCTGATAAATATGTTCATGATTAAAACTAAAATTTATTATTTTAATATAATAGGAAAAGGCAGTATTTTCACTTGGCTATCGTGTTTTAATTATCGAAACAATTCAAGCAAATTTAGAAAATCATAGCAAAAGATAAAAACGAAAATATATCTAATGAATTAATCAAATTTAACTTCAAACTTTTTACCTTAATTGAAATATTTTATGACATAAAATATTAAGCGATAAAATTTGAGTGGATTTAATTTTTTCATAATAATCTTTGAAATGCATAAATTGACAAAAGCATCTACATAATATTATAGTAAAATTTTATTATAAGTTATTCGAGTGATAGCAGTGATATTGCAGTCTTACGCAAACGTATACAATGACAATGAATAAAAATTTGTTATGTTTATATTAATTTTACTTATTTTATATTAATGAATTTCTGATATTATTTTCTTTTTTCCAAATCATTATTTATTTTTTATATAATATATTTAATGAATTAAACTGTGAAAGGACGAAAAATAAATTCTTTTGTGAACTCTAACAAGGATTGTTTTTATATTTATTATTATTATTAATATTATACTTTTGTTTGTTTATTGTACTTTTGTTGCTTTTTTAAGTATAGAACCAATCTACTATTTTTCCATTCAGCCAATATATTTTTTCACACGAATTTTTGAGGAACGTATCTATCGTGTAAAAACAGAATTAGGTGTATATTGAAATTTATCAAAATTAGGATTTTTAATGACATTATTATATTAACATCATTAAAGTTTATATTATTTCCAAAATTGTTAAATACAAATTTAACATGCATAACAAATTCATTGCATCTCAATTTGTCTCACGTTTTCTTCTCAATTTGCGTCACTCTTTGTCTCTAATTTTGTCTAATTGTGTCCCTGATAGTTTCTCTTTATATAACTTACTTACATTGTGGCACTCAAGATAATCAAGTGTTTTCCCACTTTCTTTCTCCTGCTTTCCCCGACTGTTCCATTTTTATCTCTGACGGCAGTCAAGCTATTTTCCCCTTTTCCTTTTTTGTTCAACCGTCTTCTCCCAGCAATTACGTTATCACTGGCAGGCTGTCAAGATAAGAATATTGTAGTTTTCCTTTTTTTCCGATTTCAAAATTCCTTTTTTCTTTTTGTACTAATTAATTAGTACTGACCTTGGTTTTTATTTTCATTTTTGATTCCTTCTGTTTCCTTCCTCTTCCTTATTTCTCATTTCTTTTTGCTTCCGCTTTCTTTTCTGAGTCATGACGATCTTACTCCAGGTAATTTATTTATTTATTATGTTATTTTTCATTTAGGATTTTGAGCTTCAAATTATATCTATGTTTAGGAGTACATACATTTGCGAGCGTGCATTCTCCGACATGAAATATATAAAGTCAAAATATTGAAATTACATGAATGATTCCACTCTTGAACATTTAATTCGACTTGCAACGACAATCATTGATACGAATAAAAAAGAACTTGTTGCCCAACAAATAAATTTGTATATTTTTTATTATTAATAAGTCACGTAATATATTTTTACTGTATTTTTTACTCCAAATAAAATTATTCTTTTATATTGATTTTTTAATTGTTTTTTTCTTTTCGGCCCGCAATCTTTGTAACAGAAATTATATAGCCCGCGTATCAAGAGAAGTTGGGCAGCGCTGGTCTAAATAAATATTATTGACAAAATTGTTGCGTATTTATAATTATACATCTCTAATTAACCACATCCCTCTCTCAAAAAGGTGATACCAATTTGCATCGGGTAAAAATAAACCCCTGTAGATTTATATCAAAAGATAATCAAGATGGTTTTCATTTTTAATTTTAATAATATTAAGAAAAATAGAAGAAAACAAAATTATTTATTTAAATTCCATCAGATAATTTTTAATTAATAAATTCTATTTTTATTAGTTATTGCATTATTTTTGAGTTTTCCAGTTAAACATTATAAATATAGAACTAAGATTTTTCACAGAATCTGTTACGCTGAAGTTTTAATTCAGTTCTTACCTTTGTAGATATTTCCGATTAGGCTTCGAAACCTTTTGACCTTGATAGATGAAGTTTTCTCATTTATCGAAAATTCGTCGTTTAGTCTTTCAATAAAAAAGTCGTCTTATTGTTTATTTTTATTTTAAAGACATTTCAATTAATTCATTGACTAAGTTCTTTACTAAAATAATTATTTATTATTAAAGGCTTATCATATAAATCCTAAATCATCAAAAATCTTTTATTTACCACTTAATTTTTCTTTATTCTTTCAAGCTAAATATTATTATGTAAAACAGAAAACAAAATTGATTATAGAACGAAAAAATGAAAAAAAACCAAGTCAATTGTTTTTAAAATGATTAAAAATTAAATATTTTTGTAAGATCATAGACTTAAAATATATATTTATTATATTATAAGAACTTTTTTCAATTTTCACCACTGATTTCTTTTCATTGCACAGCCGAAAATTCGTGTATCCTAAAAAAACATCGATATATTAATTGATTCATAGTCAAGCTTTCTAATAAATACAATATATTTATTAGTTTAAAAAAGCATTAAAAGGGTTAGTATCAGTTATAAAATGTTGATCATATGATTGATCGTATGATCTGCGAGGAGAATTATGTTGCTGCTGTCTTGTACGTTCTGAATGGTCTGGATGTGTATCTGGAGTTTTCGGATAACTAATTTGTTATTTTTAACCTTCCTAAATTTCTTACACGGAAGACCTCTTGAGGTGAATTTGTACCTCAGTAATTTTTCACTGTGCTATTGCTAGTTTAAAGGTTAAATATATTCTATGAAATTACACCAAACATCACTGAGAACCGTTTCCTATCATATAACAAAAAAATCAATAATCTTACATTATAGAAACATACATACTTACTTTGATTTCACGTTGATATTCTCATTTATAGCTCAGTGAGATATATCTTATACTATAGAAATCTGCAAAGTGGAAGAAAAATCAAAAACTGCACACAAACGCAACACATACTAAAAACACATACAAAATTTTGATTCGTAGAAATGTAACGATGAGATACGTTTCTATAATAAATCTATTTTAGACAATTTTTAGAAAAAAAAGATCGCTGAAAATTTTTAAAATTATATTTTTAATGAAAATATCAAGAGCAGATAAATATGGTTCAATATCTTTTCAATCCAGATTTGATTTCCTGAAAGAAGCTCCTCATATTGAGCTCAGAAAAAAATTAGAGAAATTAAAGAAATTATTTTAATCACCGATTTTTCTAAAATGTTTTAAAAAAATACATATTTTTGGTGATTGATTGCTTTATTTAATTAATTACAATTAAAAATATATCGGACTCACATTTTTTCGAAAAAATTCCAAACTAAATAAAGATAAATGTCATAAAATTCCTAATATAAACCCTGAAAATTAATTAAAAATAATTTATACTGTTGATTAAAAGTAATATTTAAGAACTTGAATAATGATCTCATATCTCATATGGATCAGAATTCAAGTCTTAAAATTTACTTCAAATAAAATAAATTACTTGAAAGCCATTTGTAAAATGGCTAAAATAAATTTCCAAAATACATTCAAGTTGAGTAGTAAATGATAAATTGAAAAATTGATACGAATTGATAAATTGTAAAGATGATTGGTTAATAAATTGGTGAGTGAATTGCTTTACATGCCAACCACCACTATAGAGAACGTATCTCAGTGGTGTTTGGTGTACTACTCATATGCAAAGGAAAGTAGAATCAAGATATTCAAAATAAAAAGAACCAAATGAAACTACTCAGAGCGAAACGGAATAAACATCACACACATTGTCACTCCGACGCACAATGAACTAGTNGTGACCAATACCCATAAGGAGACAGAATATTTTTTCGGATAAACTCGGAGTATATATAATAATAATAATCATAATAATAATATTAATAATATTGATTAAAACTTTGAAAATAATTCTTTGAAAATAATTCTTTGAAAATAATACTTTGAACAATATTTGATGAAAAAGTTCCTGAAATAATCATGAAAATGTTGAAAATCGTGAAAATCGTGAAAATATTGAAAATGTAGAAAATTATGAAAATATTGATAATTATTAAAAAATGCAAATGATGAAAATGTTGAAAATAATGAAATTGATATAGAAATTAAGTTTTATGAATATGTAAGTAAATAATATTAATGAAACTTCTAAAAAAAAAATAATAATTTAAAATAATAATAATACTTTGAACTTGATTATTTTTACCAGTAACTTTGTGAGCAGTACCCATGTGACTTGTTGAGTGTGACCAGTACTCTGGTGAGTAGTACCTTTGTGAGCAATACCCATAGGGGGACAGAATATCTTGTCGGATAGACTCAGAGTATATAGATTAATAATTATAATAATAATAATAATAAATGACCTTGAAAAATTAATGACCTTGATGAGTCATCACGATGAGTCATATGACTTTGGGAATGATTTTGATGAGTCACGCGACCTTGAAGTGGTCTTGATGAGTCATATGTCTTTGTTTAAAATTTGACCTTGACCGTGAACTTTTATTAAAAATTTGGCCTTGACCTTTTATTAAAATTTGACCTTGACCTTTTATTATCAAAATTCGACCTTGAAAAAAATAAATGACCTTGAAAAATTAAATGACCTTGAAAATTAAATGACCTTGGACATTTAAATGACCTTGACCTTGATGAGTCATCATGGTGAGTCATATGACCTTGAAAAATTAAATGACCTTGAAAATAAATGACCTTGAAAATAATAAATGACCTTGAAAATAATAAATGACCTTGCAAATTTAAATGACCTTGACCTTGATGAGTCATCATGGTGAGTCATATGACCTTGAAAAATTAAATAACCTTGAAAATAATAAATGACCTTGAAAATAATAAATGACCTTGAAAATAATAAATGACCTTGCAAATTTAAATGACCTTGACCTTGATGAGTCATCATGGTGAGTCATATGACCTTGAAAAATTAAATAACCTTGAAAATAATAAATGACCTTGAAAATAATAAATGACCTTGAAAAAATAAATGACCTTGAAAAATGGTCTCGGGAAAACGTTAATAACTTTGCCGATGTTAATGATGATGATACTTCCATGGCTCATTCGAAAGGTCTTGGACTGGGCTTTAAGATGAGGTATCGTTCAATAAAATATGTTGGCGGGAACATTAGTTTTTGGGATGAAAAAAAAGTGTGAGCCCGCTGGGCCAATTAATTAAAACAAAAAATTAAATTTAAAAAAAACAAAGACCTTGACCTTGACCTTTAATAAAAATTAGACCTTGACCTTGAAAAATTAAATGACCTTGAAAAAAAAATAAATGACCTTGAAAAATGGTCTCGGGAAAATGTTAATAACTTTGTCAATATTAATGATGATGATACCTTCTATGGCTCACTCGAAAGGTCTTAGACTAAGCTTCAAAATAAGCTATCGATTAATAAATTCGGATAATGGGAACGATAACTTTTGGGATGAAAAAAGTAGGTCACCGCTGGACCAATTAATTAAAACAAAAAATTAAATTAAAAAAATAAATGACCTTGACCTTGACCTTTTATTTAAAAATTTGACCTTGAAAATTTAAATGACCTAGATGAATCATCACGGTGAGTCATATAACCTTGAAAAAAAATGACCTTGAAAAAATAAATGACCTTGAAAATGGTCTCGGGAAAACGTTAATAACTTTGCCGATGTTAATGATGATGATACCTTTAATAGCTCATTCGAATGGTCTTGCACTAAGCTTCAAAATGAGCTATCGATTAATAAATTCGGATAATGGGAACGATAACTTTGGGATGAAAAAAAGTGTGGGCCCTCTGGATCACTAATAATATTTTGGAAAAAATTATGAGACATTGGGTTAGTCTTTGTCTTTGTTCTAAAAATGAGATGAGTCATCGTATGATAGGAATCCATATCTCATCTTAAAGGTCTTGGACTGAGCTTTAAGATGAGGTATCGTTCAATAAAATCTGTTGGCGGGAACATTAATTTTTGGGATGAAAAAAAGTATGGGCCCTCTGGATCACTTAATTAAAACAAAAAATTAAATTTTAAAAAAATAAATGACCTTGACCTTGACCTTTTATTTAAAAAAAAAAAAATTTCCCCGGGGGGGGGGAGGGGGTATATGTGGCCGGGCGGTGACATAACATACTACTAACCATTTTGGAGAAATAATTTTAATTAATTAAGTTTCAAAATATTTATTCCTTTACTTCAGATTTTATCTCATAGACTTTATAAACGGAAAGTGTTTATTGAATTTTCGATCAATTCATTGCCAATTCATTGATCTGGATCGAAAAAAACAAATTTATTCAAAAGGCTCCGCTAGGTGGGTAAATAAAAATGGATCTAATTACCACTAAGATGAATAATTAAATACATTTTATGTAAATATATAGATGACAATAATAATCATTTTTGGAAATATGACTCCCACTATATTTTATGTTTTATAGGGATAATCAAACCCAATTCATTTTTTATTTAATCGTTAATAAAATACATAGAATTAAAAATATTTAAAAATATTTAATAGTAAATGTTTTTTGTTTGTTTTTTCGACCGAACAGATGAATAAGTGATGAAATAGTAATTGAAATGACAAATCTCAATTGATAAAAACAGAAAAAATAATTAGTACTAATTAAACTTAATTTTTGATTTACAAAATAAATTTTGTAAATCTTATTTACTTATTGAATTTATATTACTACTACTATAACTACCACCACTAATAAATATAATACTAATAATAAAAATTAAAATAATTTTATTATTATTATTATTAATAATAATAATAATAATAATAATAATAATAATAATAATAATAATAATAATAATAATAATAATAATAATAATAATAATAATAATAATAATAATAATAATAATAATAATAATAATAATAATAATAATAATAATAAAAATAATAATATTAATTTTAAATATTTTAAAATGAAACTTATTTATATTACTTTCTCTTATCTGTTTTGATAGTCAATTATTCGACTTTCATTTGTTTACCGACATAATTATTATTTAAATAGTGAATTTTTCCAACATAAAATAGAAGAAATTTTCGAAAAAGATTCTTATATATTCAATTATTTGTACAAAAGTTTTCAAATTTAATTAAAAATTAATATTTTCTATCCTCTTTTCCTGAAAGAAACCTCCTAATAAATATTTGGAATAATCCATTAAAAACGTTGACAATTTTATTTAGATTGCCAGTTTCGGTCAACAAAAGCTTATACAAAAACTTATAAGTATTACATGTTCAAAGAAAAGTTATCATTGCGTAGTTGTGTTTCAACAGAAGCGAGGTCAGAATTGCGAACTTTGTTTTATTAAATAATATTTCAATATTTTCGTTGGCATTTTTATTCATTGAGAAGCAGAAAGAGCTCGAATTATATATATATATATCTTTTACAGATTAAAACAGTTAATTTTCATTTAATAATCAGATTTTATAATTAGTCCAAGATCCAAGCTACCGTCTAAAAGGCGTTTTATATTTTTCATTAAAAAATGAACTTCTGTTTATATAATATACAAACTGTCTGTCTATATTTGTTTAAATTGTGCAGTACCTGGAGTTTATTTTTTAAAATTAAGAAAGAAAACAAACAAAAATATGATAATAGTAACATTAAGACGTTAATTATATAATTTTTTTTTGGGTTTTTTTGCACTCTTGAAAATAAAATCTCAATTAATTTAAATTTATGTAAATTGCATGCCAAAAATTCATTTTTGACAATAATCTATTGTGAAAATAAATTTAAAGAAAATGAAAAGTAAATTATAACTCTTAGAAGTAAAAAAAAATTAGTTAACGCTCCCTCCTCAAGTATCCAGTTTCTTCTCAGGCATAAACTGATTTTTTTTATTTAAATATTATTTTATGAAAAGGTAAACTATTAACGTGACTTAGTTCTTTATATATTAACTCAATTTCGGGGAATTTTAAAATAACATTAATATTCTAATATTAAAGATTTGTAAAAATAATTTAAACTATTATAAAATATTTCTCAAATTTTTTTTGGAGATGTCGAATTTATATTTCTCTGATTTGCCATATAAGTCTTCAGAAGTATTGGACTAAGGGATTTCCGCAAGAGAAATTTAGAGCCACTCAATTATTTTTTTATCATATTAATTAAAACAATAATAATTAAAATAATCCTTAAAAATTGGTAAACTAGAAGTGAATTTTCATATAAAAATATTAAATTTGGTTGTTTTTTGAAAATTAAAAATAAATTTTGGCCAAAAAATGTTTCAAATATTCGTTAAGTACTGAACGCATCGGAGAAAAAAGATTTTAATAATTTGACTATTTGGAGCAAATTTCGGTTTTTTATAAAGTATTCTTTGAAAGTTTTTTATTCTCTGAATTCTTTAGTGTTTAATTGTCATTGATAATGTAACCAAACTGTAAATAAAACTGTATTGCTATATAAATCTTTACAAAAATCTGCTGTTATAAATAGTATCATGAATACCATAACTTCCATTTACATTTGGAAACTTGTGACCAATTTGTTTTCTATTTGGGCCTTCATTATTTCAGCTACAGATTTTGTGTCAGCGAACATTCGTGAAATCAAAAGAAACTCATCAGAAAATGCCTCTTCCAGATCTGATGGATATATCTTAATTAATTCGTTTGCTTTAGAAACTATTTCATCACTTGACAAAGATCTGCCAAGAAGAAAAATGAACCTGTAATGTAATCCTGCTCGCTGTTTTTCCATCTCAATGATAAGTCAGTCTATGATCACTTAGAAGGATTCTATACGGAAATTGTCACTAGCACTCAAATTTAAACTCATATCAATATGATTCTCATCCATCACGAAGTTGTAAAATCTTGTTTGTACATGTTTACACTTTGTACATTCTTTGTAATCGGATTTTGTAAGATCTTTTTCCATACTTTCAAACACTTTGAATTTATTACGTTTTTCATGAAAGTGTTTTGTGAGACTGTCATACAATTTTATGATAGTGCACAACCCTATGCCAGGCTGCTGCAAAGCTTTATTGGCTATATTAATTTGTTGAAGTAAATATTTCTAAATCACACGCATTAGTGCACTCTCATAATGGTCAAAATGTTTTATCAACGATTTTGCTTCATGGACAGCTGCTAGTGGTTGGCGTTAGCCTTCAGTAATATAAAACAATACTAGGCAAATTTCAAAATAGTTTGCATAAAAAGCTTTGGTAGCATCACTGCGTTCTGACCATCTTATTTCTGACTTATTCTTTTCAAAAATTCAGTCCAGTATTTAAACAATTTAAACAATTCTCTTTTTCTTTATGGAGCCCTGCATCAATTCTAATGGACTTCTGACGTTGAAACATCATTGATAGAGAAGCAATATGGTCTTTAGATTTTTCATGCAAAGTAATCCTTGCAGTTGCATTTTTCCAATCATCAAAACCAGTTTTAAATTGATTGCAAGATTCATCAACCTTAAAACGGCCCTGATGAAAACTATTATGAAAAAGAAATGTAAAAATGTGATCAGTAATAGAATTGTGGAACAATGCATAACTGAGTGGGAAAGTCATTGGAATATGGATTTACAGTAAATCAATAAATAATTAATTATTCGATTTATAATATGTAACAAGTTAAACATGATGGTGATAATGGTAGAAAAACTTTCCAAAACCGAATTTGTTAATTAATTAATTACTTAATTAATTAATTAAAAGAAAACTTCAAAATATAAACAAATAAGAGTTGATGAATGTGAGGGCATTAGCTCAAATGGGTATGACTCATCTAGGGAAGCAATGGCGTGAGTCCGGTTATAATATGATTCATTTTCAAAACCCCTAACCTAAAAAAATATGGTTTTTGACAGACTGTAGAATAAAGAGGATGATTCATAACAAAAAGTAGGACTCTTCATCTTGTAGCCTTAATTACATCCGATCAAAACAGTGAATCATCGCCAAAATACATTGCTTCGCTAATGAGTCATAGCCATTTGAACCAGTGTACTTATTTCTATCTACTAATAAGGATGCAAACTTCATGAATTTTTGGGGTTCATTATCACGACATGATAAATATGAATTATAAAAGAAATTGAAGGGGATACCCGAGTATTTATTTCCAGCTGTCTGAGAAAATAATCTTTCAGAGTAAAGTGTGAAGACAGTTATCTTTTGTTGCAAATTTAGATTGATGGACAGATTTTTACTGAAGCTTCAGTTTTTATTGATTTCTAGGTTCTTGCAAATGTACTTTGTCTTTGTCTTTATTTTCACGGTTTCAATTTACACGGAATTCTCTGGGACCAATCTACCGAGTAAATCGGGGCATAGGTGTAACTATTAAAAATTTATGAAAAACATTTTTAGGATGCAAACATGATTTCTCCCCTAAACTTAAATACAAATTAATAAATTAATATTAATGCTCAAATTTTAACAAAAAACAAAACAAATTAATATAAATTACTACATTAACATATCCATTTTTATTTTCTCTTCTTAAAAATTTATTGTTCTTTGATTATTGCGGTCCGCAATTTTCCCAGTTGTGAGAAAAGTTCAATTAAATATAATTCAATATTGTTTAATATTAAATATAATCATAAATTATAATTAATAAAAATGAGTTCTAATTTATAAACATAAAACTTAAATTATTATTTTTTTAATTATATATTTCTCGATTTTTTTCGATAAATTTATTACCATTGGGAAATATAAATGATTAAATTGAATTTAATTATTAAGGCGTTAGCTGACAGATTAGGTAGATAGCCGAATTCAGTTTTAAAATATAATTAAAGTGTTAATTAAGTTTGCAAATATTATACAAAAGGTCTGATTTTGAATCATGGATTATTATGTTAATAAATAATAGAATAATAAATATTATATTAATAAATATTATTTAACTAAATATTTTATTAATAAATATTATTTAACTAAATATTTTATTAATAAATATTATTTTATTAAATGATTTAAAGATTATATTTTAATCGGAACGATGATATAAATTAATATTTTTTCCAAATATTCATGAAATAAATTATATTATTAAGTTGCTTTTTTTAGTTATTTTTTATCGACGGAGTTCTCTTAAGGTGGGCATTAATAATAAATCAAAAGAAATTAAAAAAATTCTGTTTATGTTAGTTTCTTCAAATAAATTAAAATTATTAAAGAAAAATGATCAAATTAATAATTAATGACTCTATTTTAATTGGTTGGATAAGGCGGAACATCGCAACTTTAAATAAATATGAGTTTTGAAAATTAGTCTTGGACAAGGCTTTTGAAGAAATCTGTAATAAAAAAATTGGATTTGAGTGTCAAATTTAAATCGAAAAGGACTTCTGACAAATGGTCCATCCTAGATAAATGGGATAGAATTCATTTAGATTGCGTATATGTACCAGAACAGGGGGATATATTAATCTTGGTAGATGTCAGCATGAATTGGATTAAAGCAATATTTATGTAAAGATAAAATATCAATGACGGTAATCAATTGTCTTTCTAATATATATTCCAGATTCAGACCACCTGACTCAGTCGTAATGGATAATGCCCCAGAATTTAAATGAATAAAAGAATGGTTAGAAGCAAAATGATCCAATGTTTTATACTCACCAATATATCATCCGGCGTCTAACGAAGTGGCTCGTACAAACCATAAAGTCAGCGGTCAAAAATCGTTCCATTTATACCTTCTCAAAATATTATTTAATCACAGAGTACATTCAATAACTCGCTCGATGAAAAGCTAATGGAAAGAAAAATAAATTTATGATCACAATGCGTACATAGTACAGGTCTCTTCTGGCACAGTAACCCTACCCTGCTGAAGAAAAATTAGTAAGCTAAAAAAGATTTTGCTTAATATTTTTATATAGGTCACGGATTTTTTTTCACATACTAATTATGTTTTTCATTGAAATTATTCTGTTTTATAAAGATTTTCTGTATTTCAAGAATTTTTTATGTATTTCACGTCAAATTAATCACATTTTAAGTAAGACAAATCTCATCCTAATGTATAAAATAAATTTCAATAAATAAATAGGTAGGTCACAGACATTCACATCCTCGTAAAAAACATAGTCCAATCTGGCACAATAAATAAACCATTAATGTTAATAAATTTTGATAAATATATAAGTAGTTCATATACATTTAATAAATAAATAAGTAGGTCATATAATTTTAATAAATAAATAAAAACCATCTTTAAAACATAGCTCCTTTTGGCACTATATACATATTTAATAAATTTTAATAAATATATAAAAGTAGATAAATTGGGCACCGCTAGCACAGGGCACTATATATCCTATTATTATCATTATTATTTCTAAAGATATTATTATTATTATTATTATTATTATTATTATTATTATTATTATTATTATTATTATAGACACCGATATAGATGCATGCTGACTGCAGACTATATAAAAAACAACATTAAACTAAAATAAATATATAAAAATACTTATAAAAATTAAAGAAAACTTAAAATAAACTTTGAAAACTATA
Organism: Schmidtea polychroa; assembly: GCA_959609185.1. Lineage (NCBI taxonomy): Eukaryota > Metazoa > Platyhelminthes > Tricladida > Dugesiidae > Schmidtea > Schmidtea polychroa. The sequence goes on from CAUHTR010002161.1 coordinate 55,899, forward strand.
TAAAAAATTTTTAATAGAAAACTAGACTAAAACAACATCAAAAACGTGTTTACAATTTTTTATTCAATATATACATGATTTATACAATTTTTTATTCAATATATACAACTTCTTAAGATCGTTTTAAAAATATAAGTTTTTATACATTATTCAAAGATCATCTTCGTCCCACTAACTATCATCAAAACTGGGACTTGGAAGTGGACCGAATTCATCCTCCTCGTATTCACTGAGGTCATCAACTCCTAAATAATGCCCAAATGCATAACTTATGTTTTCCCTAGCCATGCACGCTTATCGTCGTTATTAGATAAGGCAATTTTCGAGTTTTTAAAAGTGAAAAGTTGGTGATTTTTAGTATCTATTCTAGTCTGCGGTTCAGAAATCACCTGATTATTATTAAAGCAATTTAAATATGATTGATGATTTATAGACGTCCCAGGTAATTTAACCCCCTTCGCTTTCACTGTTTCCTTACTGCCTAAAAGACTATAACATTTAGGGCGTAAGAAACCCATTCGGAGTATCCTAATCCTTTGCTCTCATCTTTAAACTTCCCGACGACGGATTCAAGGTTCCTATTATACAAGGTATGTATTGGATCATAATTTGATATATATATATATATATATATAATATATATATATATATATATATATATATATATATATAATAATTAGATATATAAAACCTTTTTCAAAATATCCTCAGGATTATTAATTTTTATACATTTGTAAAAAGTGTATTATAAATTAGTAGTGTGTTTATATCCCTAACCAAAACAACCCCCCAAACAAAACATACCTCTATTACGCTTAAACCATTAGAAAAACAACACAAAACTTATACTTTTATAGTATTTTAACCCTATATTTTGAAAACAACCACCCTTAATGACTCTAACTATTTAATCTTTAAAGCCTCAAACTCAAAAGCCTCAAACTAAAAAACATAAAGAGAATAAAAAGAAAATGGTATTATGAAAAGTTGGAGGACTATTTTGACACTACTTGAGGATGTCAACTAGCAAGTTGCTAATTGACTAATTTGACTCATTAAAAAATAAAAAATTTTATGAAAATAGTAAAACTGCTCTGAGAGGAAAGTGGTATTTTTTTTCCACTGTCCTCTCAACAGTTTTTTTTTGATCCGGATCATTTTTTTTATTTTTTTTTTTATTTTTTTTTTATTCAACCTCTTTCGTTTATCGAATCTCTTCCAATATACAAGCTGGCCAGGCCCATAATCAGAATCAATCCGATAATAGCAGCACACCTTATTATTCGCTTCTCGCTCACGAAGTCGATTTCAACGGCGTTTTAAGTGTGCTGCTCGAAAGTACAAATGAATTCGAAAGTACAAATGAATAACCTAAAATAAATAAAATAAAATAAAAATAAATAAAATAAAATATAAATCTAAGATACCCACACCATTTTCAATATTATTTTCAAATTTTTAATATTATTTTATGTTGAAAAAAAATTAACCTCAGAAGTGATTTGAACCGCTATCCATTTGAACCACTGTGCCAGTCTAGCCCACTGCGCTATCGGAGTTCGGATTTTCATCATTTTTTAAATTTTTAATTAATAAAAAAATAAAATAAAATAAATAAAATAAAATAAAATATACAAGTACTTTATAAATCTAAAATATTTTCAATATTATTTTCAAATTTTTAATATTATTTTATGTTGAAAAAAAACTAACCTCAGACGTGATTTGAACCCCTATCCATTTGAACCACTGTGCCAGTCTAGCCCACTGCGCCATCAAGGTTTGGATTTTTTGTCATTTTTTAAATTTTTATTATAAAAATCTAAAAATTATACTGTCACATTATGAAAATAAAATAGAAAAATAAAAAAAATGAAAACAGAGTATCCAATAAAAAAATTTTTCTAAAAAATGAATTGTAATATTTGCAATAAAGTTTTTAAAAATAAAACTGGATTAATTTCTCACTGTAAGTCGAAAGCTCATTTACTAAAAGAAAATAATCTTAATGATACAAACTCAAAAGTTTGTACTAAATGTAAAGGAAGATTTCTTCATTCTGGATATAATAAACATTTTGAAACTTGTATCGGGAGACTTAGAGAAATATTTACATGTCCTAATTGTAACTTTTCAACAAAACTAAATTTCTATTATTTAGAACACATCAAAGAATGTAAAAATAAAAAACAAAATTCTGACGTTGAAGAATGCCATTCAGAAGGAGAACCCGAACATGATGAAAAAGAAAAATATAACTGGGATGAATTTAATCATATAGATGAATTTCAATCAGAAATCAGTGGACCTGCTACTCCTGGAGAATATATAAAGAGAAATAAAAAAAATATTAAAAATTCTTTCACTAGAGCTTTAGAAGATTATAAACCAACAAGGTATAATGTTATAAAATATAAAATTACAATCAAAGCAAAATATTGGAGAGGTGTGGAAGAAAACACAACTCCTTTAGATGTTGAAATCGCAATACCCTTTAAATATTTATTTTCAACTAGAGGATTTGATAAAACCATCAAAGAAATAATTCAAGCAGTAGAAGCAAAACAAGAGGATGTAGAAAATGAATTAGGAGAATCAAACTTAGTATTTCGCTCTTTCCAATCTTTAGTGATTGATTATTGGAGGGGATTACCTCCAAATCCTAAATCTTATATTCAAACACCCTTTAAATCTAAAAGTGTTATAAATGTACAGAATGGTGATAATAAATGTTTCATGTGGTCAATACTTGCATATTTACATCCTGAAGCTGAAAACCCTCAAAGAGTTCAACAATACAAACAATATGAAAATGAATTAATATTTCCCAAGGGATTCACTCACCCAATGAAACTAGAAGACATTCCAGAATTTGAAAAACTAAATAATCTTAAACTTAATATTTATGAACATGTTAAAGGATGGGGATATGGAAGGAAAGATATTATTCCAATTTATATTTCTGATTATGAAGTTAGAGATAGTGGAGATAGGGAGATATATCTTTTAATCTTGGAAGAAGAAAATAATCAACATTATATTTTAATAAAAAACTTTCAAGCTTTTACATCTCCAGAGAATCCAACTTGTGGAGGAGGAACATGTAAAAGATGTCTTCATTATTCAACAACTAAAAACTCTATGATTAAACATACAAGAATTTGTGAAAAAGATGATCCAGCTTTAATTAGAAGGCCTAATAACCCCAAGATGCATTTTAAAAACTTTTCAAATTTACTACAAACAGTAGGCTGTGTCTATGGAGACTTTGAATGTATAAATCGCGAACAAGATATAATTATACAATATTTAAAAATAATAGAAAAATATAAAACTCATGGATGAATGGAAAGCCTCTGGACAGAAGGAGAAACCCAACAAGGATGAAAGCCTTTCTAAGAAAAAAGAATAACCCAATAGTATCAAACAAGCTAAACAATTACCATCTGCTTATAAACTATTATTTAAAAGTAATTATCCTGAACTCATAAAATCTAGAGAATATTCATTTAGAGGAACTTCTTCAGAAGAGGTTCTAGATCACTTTACTAAAAGTATAAATAGCTTAGAACACTAAATATTTAAAGTATTAAAAACAAAGCTATCCTCAAAATATTTCAGAACAACAACAGGAAGAATATGAAAACGCTTCAAATTGTTGGATGTGTAAACAACCCTTTGAGAATCAACTCCCTGAGGAACTCTCTCTCTCTCTAAAAGTCATTCTGATATTAGATCTCTAACTATTGACCAAATAGAAGCAGAAGAAACAAGATTATTTCATGAAGGACAAGATAATGCAAAAGTTATAGATCATGATCATTTAAAAAGTGAAAATAACTATCGAGGAGCAGCTCATAGAAATTGCAATCTTAATTGTCATACTCCCAAATTTGTACCTGTTATATTTCATAATCTTTTTGGTTATGACATACATCTATTTATTAAACATTTAGCAGCAAATGCTAAAAACTCTTTCAAAGTTATCGGCTTAACAAAGGAAAAATATAAATCAATAGAATATGGAAGATTAAAATTTATAGACTCGTTAAACTTTCTCCAAATGTCTTTAGATGCAGTGGCAAAAACAATGAAACCAGAATATTTTAAAATCACTCGAGAATTCTTGGAAAAAAATAATATTCCTCTAGAAGAATATCCTACATGTTTAGCAAAAGGAATATATCCATATGATTATATGAATTCATTTGAAAGATATAATGAAACAAGTCTTCCTAACCAAGAAACATTCTTTTCACAACTTCAACAATATCATATTACAGATCAAGAATATTCTCGAGCAAATAAAATGTGGGAATTATTTGACTGTAAAACTTTAGGAGAATATACTGACATGTACCTATCCTTAGATGTTTATATTCTAGCAGATTGCTTTGAAGAATTTACAAACTCTTTTGTTCTTAAACCTTATAATTATATAACTGCACCCTCTTTAGCTTGGGATACTTTATTATATACCATTTGGACTTCAGATCTTCCAGAGCGTGATAAAGTTATAGATCTTTTACCGACCTCGATATGTTTAATTTGATTAAAACTAATATTAGAGGAGGACTCTCTTCAGTAATGGGTAATCGAGAAATAAAGCTAGAAATGCAATAACTACTAGTAGAATACTTTCTAAACATCCTGAGGCACATATACAACTTAATAGTGAGGAACTAAAAGAAGTATTAGAAGGAATGAAAAATCCTCTATTTATACTTTATATAGATGCAACAGCTTATATTCAGGAATTATGACTCAATATTTACCAATGGGTGATTTCATTGAGATGGAACCCCCAACAACCCTTTCAGACGATCTTATAAAAGAAATACTTTCAACCCCGAAAGATTCTCCAATAGGATACTTTGTAGAATGTGACCTTGACCTATCCTGATGATATAAAATCAGGAACAAGATATTTTCCCTTAGCTCCTATAAGAAGAATGATTGATATCAACGAACTTTCAATCTGGCAAATGTTACAAGGTAAACCTCCAACAATCAAACTTCTCGGTGATCAAACAAATAGAAGGTTTTATCTCTCCCATTATCGCTTACTACAGTTTTATCTTTCACAAGGAATGATATTAAAAAAAGTTCATACTGTTATAAGATTTAAACAAGCTCCATTCATGAAAGCTTTCATCGAGGAGAACATTCGTTGTCGAAACATTGCAAAAAGAGAAGGTAATCTTTTTAAAAACAATAATTATAAACTTTTAAACAATTCAGTCTTTGGGAAGACAATGGAAAATGTTGATAAATATACTCATATTGAACTCTTGACAAATACTTCGAAAGATATAGCCCGTTATAATCGTATGCTAGGAAAGCCTACATTTAAAAATGCAGAAGTATTTTCTGAAAATCTTACTGCAGTAGAACTACAGAATTTTGAGAAAACATATAATAAACCAATATTTATCGGCTTTGCAATTTTAGAACTTTCAAAATTACAAATGTATGAAACATATTATAACATCTTACAACCCATATATGGATCGAATATAGCAATGCATGCAATGGATACAGATTCAATGTTTTTAACAATAAGAACTCACGATTTACAAAGTGATATCTCTGAAAATCCTATACTTTCAAATTTAAATAAATTCATCTGGAGAATTATTTTCGTTTAAAGATGAAAAACCTTTTACTCCTATAGAAATGGAATATTTATTCGTTCTAAACCAATATTCATATGAAACCATATACAAAACCTAAATTTGAAGAACATACAATTATATTTAAAAATTCAACGGGTGAGTTCCAATAACATTTAAATATCCTATATTCCCCGAGGGAGAAGCAGAAAAACCTGTAAAGGATAACAGATGTAAAGGAATTCAGAGATGTGTAGAAAAGAAACTTCTCATCAAGATTATATAGATACATTGAATCCAAATCATAAAGATAAAATTGATGAAGTACATCAACTTAAAGTGAAAAGCATAATATTTACTTGGTAGAATCTCAAAAAGTATCATTATCAAATTATGATGATAAGAGATTCATCTAAGTGATTTAAAGACAACACTACCTATAGGAAATAATTGTAATACCAATAATAAAAAAATCTTGATAGATTGAATCAGTTATATGGTACAAATATTACCGATCTTGATATTTATAATGTTGAAATCATTTATCCTGAGAGAAAGAATTGAGAAACCTTTATATTCTCAAGTTTTTTAATCCTATATGTTTAGAACTTAAATATTTCAATACTGATCCTGAATATAAAAAGTCTAAGTGATAAAGAATTTAAAGATCATAAAGAGGTTCTAAAAACTAATTTTCGAAAGTTAACATCAATTCTATCAATGATTTTTTTCTTTTAAAAATGTCAACAATTAATTTAAGAGTGACAACATCAACCTTTTGAAGGGCAATAAATTTTTTTATGTATGATTCTTTAGCCACTTCTCTCGTTTAATTTTTTTTAGAATATTCATTATATTTAACATTAGCACTTTTTAATCTTATAACCTCATTTTAATATCTTGTATTATTTGATTTGATTTCATTATTTCATCATCAGTTAAGATTCCATCTTCCAAAGCTTTTAATTGAAATAAAATAATTTAGAGATTCTAATTCTATTGATAAACAAACTTCACGATATAAACTTTTCTTTTTAGAAGTATAAGATAATGAAACTATTTCAGTCAAGAAACCATCAGCTACAGAAATACTTCCAAGTATTACAGGTGCTATTGTTAAAAACTGGTAAAGGAAGTGTCACAGGTAAAATAACTGTTAATATTGCAGATGTAAATCCTAAAGAATAACCTATAATTTTTAAAACTGTATTCCCTTTATTCCATCTATTTTTACCTTTTATAATGCTTTAATAATCTTGTAAATGTAAGGTTTCTGATTTAATTCTTTTACTCTCATAATTTCAAGTTCTGTGGGAGCCGAGGCCTTGAACTTTGTGACCTTCGGATATATCCTGAGGATCTCAATTCTGGATAAATTTTGTCTTCTCTTACTTCTTCCATCTTTTGGACTTTGTCCATTTTAATAATTAAAAAATAAGACTTTATTCTTCTGAGCACCATCTGGCACCAATACTCGATATCAAAAGAAACTCTTGTTGAGAGAATATCTTTATACATTCATCAATGCTTTACGAACTTCATCAACATCAACCTTTTTTTCATAAAATATTAAATCTATATATTGTACAAGTGAACTAGAAAAATGAATATTCTTACTTTTTAACTTTATGTGTCCATGTGAAATGAGTATTAACATACCAATCTCCGTGTGATAAATCATAACTAGTCATTATAACATCAACCCTTTTCAAGCTTACTATTATAATCACATTTCACAAACCATTTCATTCTTTCATTATCATCATCAAAAAAAAGAATAATGATCAATAATCTTTACAACCATAAAAACACTCCAGGATTTACTATTTGTTGTTATTAAACTTGGTTCTATAAAATGTTTATATGTATGGGGGTAATAATGTTTTATTCTGTTCTAATTCAGCAGCTCTTTTTCTAATACTATGTGTGGTGTTAATGTGGTTCCATGAGACTCTATAATTTGAAATTCTTTTATAAATGATGTAATCATCTCATTTATTATATTATATATTGTATTAAATTTAGTATTCATAATTTGTTTATCTTTAGAATTAATATGCAGTATTTAACTTTACAACTTGTTCAGTTAACAGACTTTGTAACTTGTCAAATTTATCATTAATCGTTGTTCGATATTATTAAGCTTTGATTCCCATTGAATCAATTTTTGTTGTTAATGAACTTTCAATTCTTGTTGTTGTTAAATCAGTATATTTTTTACACCATCTACATATTTCTTATTAACTGCATCAGCTTCATCAGTTGGAAAAGATAATTCTTTTATCTTGTGTCCATTTAAAATTAAATCACCCTTCATTGAATCACCTCTTTCATTAATATATTTATTTCTGTTTAAGTTAATATTTCTTCTGTATTAAACCCTGTTTTATTGTTCCACCAACTCTATTACCTGGAATATAAGAACTCATTTATTAATAATTTAAATGACATGTGAACTTCCGTATTCAACCTGTTTTCAAATGTAAATACATTGAAATCTCTTCTCCATTAAAACATTCAATTCTCCTTCTTGATTAAGAATTTAAAATTTAATATCCATTATATATTTTATACATAAAGGTAAATAATTTGGAGGATTCATTCTTTCAACTATTTTATATCCTCATGAACTGTGTTTTGAGGGAAAGGAATATAAAACATTTGTTTGTTTACCATTATTATACGAACCAGTTATACAATCGCAATGATATTTATTGTGGTTGTATTTATTATTTTATAATATTTTTCTGATTTATATTCTCAACTACGGTTGATATAATGGTTTCTGTGTAATCCTAAAATTGTTCTAAAGAAAACTATTATTTTGAAAATGAATTCTATATTCTCTAAAGTCTTATACATTTTTGAAGTTGTTAAATCCATTTTATTTAATGACTCCATTTTTTTTTTTGAAAGTATATTATTTAAATCTTTTATCTCATAAGGCTCCGGGTTTCGATGTTATTATAATCTTATCTGTAGATTTGGGCTTATATAAAAATTTTTTAAAAATATTTTATTATCTTTAGTTATATAAA